>PVJA010008041.1:0-66032 GCA_004027025.1 Myocastor coypus
TGATTCGTTGTGCTTACACAATTGTCCTACATAGATACAGAAGAAATCATCCGCCTTCCTCTGACTTTTTAGATTAAAACTTTGGAACAGACCAAAGCCATTGAAGAGCTAAACAGATCCAGGGACAAGCTGGAGAAGATGAAGGAGAAAGCTGAGGAAAAGCTGAGGTCTGCCAAGTCTGAGTTGGGGACCGCAGAACACGAGGCTAAGGAGGAGAAGGAAAGGGCGAGGAGTGTGATAGAAGTGGTAACCAGTGAAATGAAGACGCTAAAGAAGTCTCTGGAAGACACAGAAAAGAGAGAAAAGCAAGTAGGTACCAGGGTGCTGCTGGGAGTTTGTGAAATGACAGGACAGCTCGGTCGTTAGACCCAAATGCTTTCATTGTGCCACGCATCTCCGTCGCACAGGGACAGTGTCCTCTGCAAGGCGTTGCAGGTGCGGTGTTTGTGTGGCCCCGAAGAGCGTCCTTCACACGTTTCAAATACAATTCGTGAAGCTCTGTGTGCCACTTCCACCTACCCACCCACTCTGTGGCATTGTTTTGGCATTAACCGTGATGATTTACCCTGCTAAGAAAAGCAGTTTAGGGCTGCATGGCCTGGATTGTAAGAAACAGATTTCTTTCCTTTTTTTTTTTTTTTTTTAAATCAAAGCAGTGAAAAACCAGGGCCTGGTGGTGGCAGTGAGGTTTATTGCGATGTTTGGTGATTGTCTCTGGAGTTTGCATCATCCTAGATCCTTTTAAGTTAATCAGGGCTTGAACCTGGTGTGGGGGAAGGGAACCTTATCTCTGGAGGAGATCAGTGGCAGGAAACAGTCTCCCATCTCCCAGCATCACCCATACTCATGGTCAACCAGGCACAGATGTGAGCCATAAAAAAGTATTGGCTAGTTGCAAGGAGGAGCATTTTATCTGGTGAGCACATCAGGTCAGGCATAAAGAAATATGTCCCGGGCAGCCTGACCCCAGTGCCTTTGGCTTTCATGTGTCACTCTCTTTCTGTAGCTCAAAGGGTAGCGAGTGGACTCTGGTCCTGGGACTTTTTCTTTCCTCCTTGGCGGCCCCTACTTTGGCTCATGTGTCAGGCTGAGTTGGGGAAAGCCAAACTATACGAGCAAATGTTCCCAAAAAGGAAACATCTCAGGAATTGAGATCTTTGACCTCGTTCAAAAGGATGGGAAAATTTGAAGGAAACTTTTTCATCTGGGAGACGATGGTGTCTTGGTCTGTTTAGGTGCTATAATAAAACATCATAAATCAGGAGGCTTATAAACAAGATAAGTATTTCTCAGAGCTCTGGAGGCTGGAAAGCCCAAGATCAAGGTGCTGGCAGATTGTGCATTTGGTCCAGAGATGATAGCTACTTGCTGAGTTTTCACATGATGGAAAGGTCAAGATCAAGGGGCCTCCTTAGAAAGATGCTGAGCCCATAAGGGGAATTACACCAACACTACCCCAGGTAAGCCTAATTAACTCCCAAAGCCCCTCCTCCTGATACCATCACATTGTAGTGTGAAGGGCAGGGGAGTGCATGAGCATCTCAATCAAAGCGAGGAGAGAGAACATTGTGTTTCCCAAGTTGCAGTCTGTATGGCAGGGTGTCTGGGAGGGAGTGAGCCGAGGAGGGGCATGTCTGGAAGGTGTTCCTTATAATAACTACCTCTCAGGCTGGATCATACCTTTAAAAGGGGGAAGGTACTTTCTGGAGTTGGCCTTGGAACCACAGAAACCAGGCTAAGAGGACTTGAAGGGCTCTGGAGCCTCCTTCAACCCCTTCCCCTGGCTCTTCTTCCCTCACCCACTCTTGGTGGAGCTAGGGATGGACCCCGGAACCTGTGCACTCAGTACATTCTTAGCCCTTGGTATTCTATTCATTTTGAGAAAAGATCTCACTAAGTCACTAAGTTTCCCAGACTGGGCTGAACTTGCAATCTTCCTGCTTTTGGCTCCCAGCATGCCAGGGTCACAAGGATGTGTTCCTACGCCCAACTTTCCTCTCTGGACAGACAAATAGTGGTCCTAGATCAGCCAAGCTCTGGGTTGTCACATCATACTCTGTTCTGCGATTTGAAGATGATTTAGAATTCCTCTTGTTTTCCTCTGCTCTTTGCTTTTTGCCCTGTTCTTCCTGTTGTTTAAGAAGCTCACTACTCTGGCAAGATTGCATAAATCATTGTCATCACTGGTGAAACCATGCCAACAGGTGCACAGTACTTTCTAGTAGGCAGAGTGTGTGCACAGTCATGGATTCATTTGTTCTGAATTTCAGGCAGGTATGTATTTGGTTAATATACTCATGGTGATGAGAAAATGAGTCTTAGTGAGATCAGAACCTTATCAATGTTTGCTTAACAGGGGTTCTTGACTTAGTATCCAATTCACCATCGATTGGCTTATAAGAATTGTGTAGGTATTTATGGAATTGCTGAAGGTTGATTCTTGAGGAGATTCAGAAGTAATTTAGCAGGCAAGTCCTCTTGTAAGTGAGAAAAAAAGGTCAAAGTGAGTAGGCCAACCTGCTTACCTCATGAAAACCTGTGCTTTCCAGAATCTGTTGTTGCTGCCTCTGCCCTAGCAGGAGCTGTGCGTTTGCCCTTCCTGTGAATGCATTTCTGTTTGCTGTTTCAGCTGGTGGACTTCAGGGAAGTGATCTCCCAGATGCTGGGCTTGAACGTGAGCACTCTAGCGCTTCCTGACTATGAGATCATCAAATGTCTCGAAAGGCTGATCCATTCACATCAGCACCATTTTGTGGCCTGTAGTTGCCTCCAAGACATGACTACTGTGCAGGATACACGCCCGCAAGGCCACCAGAAGTTTCTTCGCTGATCTGTTATTTCTAGAGGAGGGCGGAGCTAAGAGGTGGACTCGAGCCTCAATTTCACATGGGCTGCATATCTTTGAGATTTGATCGGCGTGTGAATATTATATACATCAGTGACAGAGTGAGAATGTGTAATGAGCAGAGAAAGATCTTCAAGGTGCACCCTAGATAAATGTGGAATATAAAAACACTTTTTATTTCATTTACAAACACTTGGAGACTGACAGTTGCACTAGACTGGGAATAATGAATTAACATGGTTGGTTTCTATTTGGAGAGCAAATGTTGAGTTGATGTTTTCTTGACCATTTTAATTCTCATAAGGACCATGTGGAGACACCTCTAAGAATTACATATATATATGTAATTATATATTTAACATGTAAAAGGTATACCTATTTATGGAGTACAATGTGACATTGCATGCATACAATGTGCCACCATTAGATGGGGGACATGGGGAGATTTACTGTTTTGTACAGCCTCCCTGGGGCTCCCGATCATGGCTGCTGGTTGTAATGGAGCCAGGGGATACAGCACCTTGAGACCACTCGAGGGCTCTGGCCCTTCTCCTCCACAGTCTCACTCACTTCTGAATCTTGATGCTGATAGAAATACCTGATAGAGGGGGGAAAACATCTTCTAACCAACAGTGGCCCCAGAGGACAGAGTGATGAATATATTCTTCTTTTTTATTCCTTATAAAGCAAAGCAACTAGTTTATTTGGGTAAACCATATAGAGGTCTGAGATTCAGCAAGAAGCTTCACTCTAAACATGGCTGCCAGAGCGTATCTGGCGGTAATTTTGAATGTCTGAACAGGGATAACCTCTGCTCTTGTTCCTCCCTATGCCAGAGATTGAATTCAGAGCCTCGCTCATGCAAAGCAGATGCTGTACCTCTTAGCTACCTTCCCAGCCCTTTTTTAAAAAATTTAAGTTTGTTAATTCTTGTTCTGAGAAGGGTCCCCTAAGTTGCCCAGGCTGGCATCAAACTTGCTATTCTCTTGCCTCAGCTGGGATTGTAGGTGTCTTTCATCACCCCTGCCTGACCTCAGAAGTTGGAGAATGAAACCATTGTACTGACCCAGATCTGTGAGGTGAAGAATTCTGGATGGTTTACTCACCAATGCATCAAGTACACTTGTGGCAAAGATGATTTTCCATAATTGAGATATTTACTTTAACTCTCTGTCATCTTTAAAATTTCTATTGCACAAACATTTTTCAGAAAACTATATTCTTATCATCTGGGCATAGTGGCACAGGTCTGTAATCCTAGCACTGTGGTTGGCTGAGACATGAGGGCTGCAAGTTCAAGTCCAGCCTGGGGAACTTAATGACTTAAGGATACTCTTGTTTCAAAAAAAGTAAAAAAGAAATGGACTGAGAATTAGCTTACTTGAAAGGCCCTGGATTCATTCCCTATGACAAAACCAAATGAAGTCACAACATCACTGAGACAATGTGTTGTGTCTTTTAAATAATTTATCTTATTTTTATCTCCTGAAATGTACTTCCTATAGCTTCTGAAAGAGGTACTGATGTGTTATTGAAGCAAAAAACAGATCTAGTACACCCCAACATGAGTGGGAAATGAAAAATATGTGATTAACTCTTTATGAATGGCCAGAAAGTCAGTGTTACAAACAAGTTGTGGGGGCTCCTGAGCTAAAAGAGACTAGAGAGCCAATGACCAGTTACAGCATTTGAGGCTGTATTAGATAAAAAGGCACATGAGTATTCTTGCCACAATGAAGTAAGCTTGAATGTGGACTCAATATGAGAGGTATTCTTTAATTTTAATTTTTAAACATGACCAATGTAATGTCTTTAGTTGTTACTCTTTCAGTAATTAAAAAAACCCAAGAATCCACAGTTGCTGTCCAAGATGCTGTGGGTCCTTGGTTCATGAACATAATTCTTTCCACAATTTTGGTTACAAACTGACTTCAACAAGAATCAAATCAAGCTTAATGGTTAGGTTCAGTGTTGACTTTGTGGGGAAATTTGATTTGGTTCTGTTTGCCACCAGTGTAAGTGCTCAGATAGGAGGAAAAATAAAGACCCTCTTTGACTGACAGTGCTACCTAATGATTGTAGGTAGTAAAAAAAAGAATGAAAAAATATAAATGGAAGTGAATGAGTGACACCTACCTGGTAGATGATAGGCTTTCTGTGGGGAGCGACCACAGTGCTGCTCAGGGTCCAGGCCCTCTGTCCAACTTACCCCATGGTGTGCAAAGTTTGTGTAGGGTGCGTCTTGTGTCCTCCAGCCCTGACTGGGGACACCAGCTGGACTCATTAGAGTGCCAGACCCACCAGAAGACAGAGGGGCAGTTTGAAGCTTTTTAGGGGGATGTCTGCATTCTCAGACCAAATCCTAACCCTGACCCTAACCCCAGCGTAGCCCTAACCCTGATCTTAATCCTTACTCCAACCCTACAGCCTCTGGGTGCTATAGCTGCTGCTTTGGACCCACATGTCTGCCTAAGTGGAGGAAGTGACCTCACTACTTCCCCAGAGCAGGCACCTATGAAAGGAGTCACTGGGGTGTGTGTTGGGAGTGGGTGTTTTTGTATATTTTCTTGGTTTTCATTTTCCAAATACGATCTTCAATAAATTTAATTCATCTTCTCTAAAAATTTATTTCCCGTGCCACTAAAGATATTTTAAACAATACTATTTAAAAATATCAACATTATGGTTCTGATTCATCATTACCTAACCACATGTCAGGATTTCTGGGAGAATCATTTAGTGGTTAGTACTGTACTTTCTTTTTATTATATTCCTTTTATCCAAATATATATTTATGGGGGCCAGGGAGATAGGTCAGAAGCATAAGCACCTATCTGGCAAGCACAAGGACCTCAGTTCAATCCCTGGCCCTGCATGCTTGGGCCCAGTTCCTGGGGTACCCACTATATAGCCCTGGAACCAGGGGTGGTGGCCACACCTGTACTCCTAGCACTTAGGAGGTTGAAACAGGAGAATCTCTGTGAGTTCCAGACCGACCTGGGGGCTACAAAAGTGAGCATAAAGCCAGCCCAAACTGCATGGCCAGACTATGTCTCAAAACAAATGAATAAACAAACCCAAAACCAAATATGTGCTTATGAAATATCTCTGTTGTATGACTCAAGCATGCACACAATAATATTTAAATATATGTGTTTATGAAATATCTGTGCTACATGACTCAAGCATGCACACAATAATATTTAATACAGCAGGGACATTTAAAATCCTTTAATGTAACATTTGAGAGTTTTAGTGGAAAGGGCATGGGGGATAAAAAACAAATTCTGTGCAAGCATATAGTTCCTACGCTCATTAACTAAATTTGTCTGTCATTCGGAGAAGTTGAGAGTCCATTAGTGAAGCCATTTCTCCTTGTTGAAATGCCAGCTGGTTGCTGGCTGTCCCTCTGTGGTACTCATTCCAGAGTTGGATTGTCTTGGCCTGATTTTCAGATAAGGTCTTAAAATATTTAATGTAACTCTTCCACCAAATACACAAATGAAATTGCTAGAGGGCTATTGTTTAGGTAGTGGGGACAGCTGGATACATGACAAAAATGGCTTGGGGGAAATCGCAAATCTATGATAGCTCTACGTTTCAGGTTCACTTTATCGTCTGTTTTACAGAGGACGAGCAAGTGGTTCAAGGTCAGGCAGTCGCTGCAGAGCTGCTGACAGTGGTATTGTGATAATAGGACTTAGAGGCGAAGTTTAATTTTCAACCTCCGACCTGGCGGTTCAAAGTCATCTTCAGCTGAGAGTAGGGATCTTGTCTTCATGATCATGCACTGCACTTAGTTGCTCATTAGCAAGTGGATCTGGTCGCTTCTTCCCTAAAATGGTGTGCATACGGTTGTTCATTCTTTCGCCTTTGCATAAAAATCATTGTTTTGAAGCTCCTGCTAAGAAATGTATCATTTCCCCCTGGTTCTCATTATTTTTACCTAGTAGCATCTTGTCCATTCTTATTTAGACTTTCACAAAAGTCATACCTGGCTTCTTGAGCCCATGGGTGACTTTAATGCCTGTCTGGCCAGGCCAGGTGACGTCAGGCTTTGTTCCTGGGCCTTCTCAGTTCTCACACAGTTTCCCTCCCTTTGCTTCAGCCCCCCCACACTCTAGGCTGTGGTGGAAGTAATGCGGTGTAGACCACCTTGAGCCAAAATGACATGTGGGAGTTCATTCAAAAGATTCCGGACTGTCCTCGACGTGGCCAGACCCAGGGGTTCAAAATTGTTGTCTGGTTTCTTTTTACTCCTATCCATCTGTTATTTTCACTTGGTTTTACTTATCTTGGAATTTTTGGCTTTACCTTTTCCTTGTGCAGAAGGGTTTGTCTATGCCAATAGGAAACAACCCATGAGCTAAGAAGAGACCTGATTCCCACCTTCAAATCCTTGTACCCACCTATGAGCCAATCTCCTGAGCCAGTGAGGTGGGCTGAGGCATGGCATGAACATGAACTGTTCAACCAGCACCACTTGTAATGACAGAGGGAAAATTCTCCAGGGGAAGAGAGGGCAGACCCCCCCCCCCAAACACACACATAGACACACACGCTCACACAGGCCATAGCTGCACCTTCTAATCACCTAGAAGTTCTCCAACTCTCAACTATGTTAAATTTACCGGCACGTATTAACTGTACATATTGATGGCTCCCGTGTGATGCTCGCATACACACAGTCTTCGCATCACCCCAGCCTCTTATTGCTCCCAGAGAGCCATTCTCCGAGCTTCCAGGTTTCCCTGGTATGCATGCTTTCTCCCTCTTGCCCTTCCCATCTTCATTCCATCCGGGCCAGTGATGGGGATTACAGCTCGCTCTTTCGCTCATTCTCTGCCTCCTTTAATGTTGGGTTCCCTTGGCTTTCTGTCCTCAACTTTGAATTATTCTCAGCTACCAGTGCTTTTGCTGCTTGGCCCTGCTCCACAGAATGAGGCTGGAGAAAACCACACATAGTCGCAGCTAAGTGGTGCCCCAGCTTCGTGGCCCTCTAACCTGGTGGAGCCCTTAGGTGCTGCCTGGTCACTCAGTGGCGTTTTCACATTGAGATCTCGCTGCTATTTTCTGAAATGCCTATTGCAAAGTTGTTCTCTTGCCTCTTCCCTCTTTCCTCTCAGTGGATAATATCCTCTTTGGCTTCATTCAGCAAACAGAAGCCATTTCAGAAAAGCCCTTTGCTGTGGCCTCCTGCAAGAGCCTTCTTCACGTCCCCTTTCCCGCTTCCTGTTTTAGGTTATTTCCTCTACCCAGGCACTTGTGTCCTCAGCAACTTCATTCCTTCAACATTTTCCTCCCTCCTTCCCTCCCTCCCTCCCCCTTCCTCTCTCCCTCCCTTCCTTCCTTTCTTTCTATTATGGCTACCTCAGCCTACCCTGAGGGGTGGGGCTGGTGCAGCATGTGGTGCCACGATTGAACTGTAGTCCCTGCGGTTGCCTAAACTTACCTAAGCAGGCACTTTAGACCGCTGAGCCATCTTGCTGGCTCCCTTTGACAGTTTTCTTACCTTTGAAACATTTTCATCCTTACCTTTATTATTTTCTGGTTTCCTTCAGCATTTGAATATGCAAACAGATCTTGTCTTAAAAAGTCATTCCCACTCCTTTGCAGCATTTCCTCCGGGCCTGGGTCCCCTTCCTCTTGACAGCTGAGCCCCTTGAAGGTGTTCATTCAGTGGCTTTCTGGCTTCACCTCTTGTATTTGTCTCTGTTCCTGAAACCTGCTCTGTGTCCTCTCTGCCAGTGCCCACGTTTGGTGGGCAGATCTTCACTGTTACTTTTAAAGTGTTTACCTCACTTGAACCTGCTGCAGTGATGGACATGATTGACCATGTGCTTCTTGAAGCATTCCTAGATAAACTTAAGGTTGCAAGAAACAAAAAGTGAAATGGCAGATTCAAGTAAGGAGCGGTTAAAAGTGAGTAAGAGTCTTGACTTGTTGTTCAAAAACTCAGTGAACAGCAGTCAGATGTCCTAGAAATTAGATAGCACATGACAGTCCCAGCACTGGGGGGCTGAGGGTGGCACAGAACAGGCACAGGGTCTCTTACCTATCCTCTAGCTCAAGGTGCTCCTTGATCCTGTAATGATGTCTCAACTTCTCCCTGTCTCCATGTCTGATGCTTCAGCTTCGATCCACCCCGTTTCTCCCCTCCCCTGTCTACCTCCGGCTTCCCGGATAGTCTAGGCTGCCCCTTGCTCATATTTTCTATCACTCTGTGGCTCATCTCTGTGTCACTGTTTCTGCACCCAGGAAAAATGGGTGCTCTTGGTTTTCTTCTCTGGGTCTGTACTCTAGCTGGAGAGCCTGGCTGGTTTAGTCAGCCACTCTCCAGTGCAAGGTGCTGATTAATGGTAGCACTCTGGCACCATGCCACCCTAGAGGCCGGTCACAAGTGCATGGTTTAATTACTCTTGGGCCAGGCCCCTATGTCTGGTCTAGTGCACAGTGATCCTGGGGCGTGCCTGTGCCTGTCTCCTGCTTGTGAGCCTGCCATGGAAATCTATCTCTGACCCCTCTTCTCCTGTTATAGATGCTTTTCAGTGCATTAGGGAAGTTACTTGTCTCTTTGGGCCTAGATTCCTCACCTGTAAAGTGGGTTATGGATGGAATTGTGTTCCTTATCTGCTGTGAGTTGACAAGGGTCCTGTCAAAAGACACTGAAGACTTAACTCTAAGTAGCTGTGACTGTAGCCTCCCTTAGAAACAAGGTGTTGGCTAATAAGCTAAGATGAAGTTAGTAGGGTGATCCCTCATCCAATATGACAGATGTCTTTATAGACAAGGGGAATGTGGACATAGAGACACATATTTCAGGGATAATGCCACCCTATGGAGATGAAGGAGACCTCAGAGTGATGAGGCTACAAGTCAGGAGTTGCTGGGCTGCGGGCAAACCACCAGGAGCTGGAAAAGAAGTTGGGGACAGACTTTCCGTCATATCCTCAGAAAGAACCAAAGGCCTTGACTCTAAAACTCTGAGACGGTCTATTTCTGTTGTTTAAACCACTCGGTTGTGGAAATCCTTTGCAGCAGCCCTGGGAACTCACACACTGCCTTAGAAGCATGTTGTCAACATTACATAACACAAAGCATTTAGAAAATATCCTGGCACACTGGGGGTGCTCCGGTCATGCTAGCTGATGTCATTTTTGCTGTAAATATCACAGGCCAGCTGCACCTGTGCTTGTGGTTTAACCGTCACCTGTAAAGTGGTGATGACATCCCTTTATCTCTAGGTCACATTTTGGACTTTTCTCCATAGCCCCATAGGGTCTAGCACTGCAGGCAGAAGACATCCAGAGGAAGCGAGCAAGGATGAGAAGGGGCTGAGGAACAGGCTTGTGGAGGGACCGGGCCAACTGACGACCCTCCTGCGCACCGGGATCTCAGGACTACAAGGGCGACAGGAGAGTGTTCTCCTCATAGGGTCCTTGTGGGAAATCACTGGCTGACGTGGGCAAGGCCCGTCACTTGGATCCTGGCTGGCACAAAGGCTCAGCTGATGCTGCCTACATCTGATAGGCTTCTGTCATCCAACCTGCATGTTACGGTTTGTGTCCAGGTGTCCCCACAAAGCCTCATACATGATGGGGTGGCTTCTGAGTTTGTGATTGATTCTTGAGCCAAAGCCGGGATAGCAGGTGTGAGCACTGCACCTGCCCTGCGGGTGGGTAATTTGCATTACAATGTAAAGAGAGGAGAGAGGCTAGCCAGCTGCCAGAGCTGCTGCCCCTTCCTTTGCCCTCGGCTCTCTGCCTCTGCCATGAATGGCTGCTCTGTTCCATATACCCCTCTGTCTTGGAGTCAGCTGAGTATGGACTGAAACCTCCACTAACTGTGAGCTAAATAAATCTTCCCTTCCTTTATTCTGGGTGTTAGGTGTTTTGTCCTGGCAACAAGAGAAGAGTAACTGAGACAATGCGCAACGTGGATTCCCCAGCTCACACTCATCCACTCGCACGTTTCTCTCAGGTCCTGGTTTTCAACTGATATTTCTGGGTCAATTAATTTACATCACACAGTCTTCTTGGCTTTATGGGGAAAGAGAAAAACACTTAAGATGGATTTTGCCCTCCAGGAGCAGAAGACGTGCGCAATGACCTGGCACTTATGGAGAGCACCTCTTATGTGCTGCTGTTGGTGCTTACACCGGTGGTCACTTTTTGGAGTGTTCTTGTTTTTTATTTTAATTAATTAACCAATTTTTATTAGCCCATTTTACAGTGCACAAAGTTCCCATTCCTATGTAGAGCTGGTGCACGCACACAATACATAGTGTTTCCTTTCTTTGTCTTCATGGGTCATGGCCAAAATGTACAATGGCCCTCCAGGGGGCAGAGTACTAGGATGTCCATTTTACAGACAAGAAAACTGACACTTAGGAGAGGTTCAACTGCCTCCCTCCCTAGGGTCAGACAGTGAGTCGGTCAGCCTGGGCTGGAGCCCAGCTAAGTTTCAATTCCGATGCCTGGAGGGCCATTGTACATTTCAACCATGACCCATGGGGATGAAGAAAGGAAGTATTAGCTCACCGTTTCAGCCTCTACCGTCCTCTGTCCCTCTTGCCTGTGCCCCCGCAGCTGCTTCTCTCCCGAGCTTTCTCCTCAAGGAATGACTTGGCATCTTCTGCCTTGCAGATCCCACCACCTGCCTTCTGCTTCATGTATCCAAGCCTGACTTTTCATGTTAGCACCACTTGGGTGTGGTCCTGGTGTCTCTCATCCAGGCTCCTCTTGGGTGTCGCTAGAGTAAGAGTTTGTCTCTTTCCTTCTTTACCATAGTCAGAGTGATCAGATCACATAAGAAATACAAGCAGTGTCCTCAGCTCAGCTCTGTACTCCAGCAGGCACAGTGCACAGGACTTTTTCCCTCTGCTATTCTCTAGAGAGGTTATACTATATAAAAAAGACCATTGTAGTTTCTTCAGGGTTTTGCAACTCCTGACCTTTCATACTATTTACATTTCCTCTCCTGACTTGACTAATGCCTACTTTATTTTAGGGACTATTTGGATATCACCCAGCAGAAGTGTTTTCCTATGACTTTGGGATAGACACCCTTCTCCTGAGGGGTTCCCATGTCATTTTGTGTATAACTCTGGCAACACTTATTTACAACAAACCTTTGGAGGAGTGTCTCCTTTCCTGGACAAAGAAACATCGAGACTGGGACAAGTGAAGGTCATAGCCCCCTAAGCCAGAATGTAGGCCAGTAGTAGTCCTTTGTCCATCTTACTCACATGCAGCCATGCTGCCTCTTGCAGGCTTGCTTATTGCATGTACATGCCAGGCCATGGTGGACACTCAAACACCATGGAGAATTTCTGATCAAACTGGCTGTCAGAATGGAGTTTGTATGTCTGGTGTGTGTGTGTGTGTCGGGGGGTGGGCCTTCCCATTAGGTTTGAGGACTTTCAACTGCATACATACGGATTTGAGTAACTTCTCAAAGTGTAATGATTTGTATAACTGCAAAGTGGACAGATGGCTCGTAATAATAGTTTGGAGACACATTCCAATTCTAATCCAAATGTTTTCCTATACATTACTTTTTTTTTTCATTTATATAATAATTCTGTCAAGGTGAGCATGGTTATTTGAGAAAATGAGTTGAAGTGAGGGAGGAAAGGAGGGATGAGGCAAAGAAAAGAGAAGATGCCAAAGGAGAGCGGAAGGAAGGGTAGAGGAGGGGAGGAGAAGGGCGACTGGCAGAAGAGAGATGAGGCTCCAGGTTTCCTAACCCTTGGCTTGGTTCTGTGAGTTTTTCATTTCACAAAGCTACTTCCCCTGAAAACCTTTCGGGTAAGTTTAATTTTTGACCTGGTAAAATGTAGGGAAGAAGGTAGTATTTTAGTAAGCTCTGCTACTCTTCAAGTGCTGAAAGCCAATAAATAATGACTGAGGGACTGCACCCACTGTTGGCTGAAAATAGAAAGAGAGGACAAAGCCTGACTCATGCTCTTTGGCTCCAGACTTGTAAAGTTTTATTTGGGAAACATGCTTAGCTGGAGTAGCACTAACTAGAAAATAGATTTTGCTGTCCCTGTCATGATGAAAATAACTCATATCCTCAAGATGTATTTTTCTTATACAACTGGGCTGAATGGCTGCACAAAACACTTAGGAAACCCTGAGGATATGATGAGGACTTAGGCTGCTCTGGACTCTGCTACAACGCTGTGGCCTCCTCATTGTTTCTCTTTTTCTCTTCCTTCTCAGCTTAGGGAATTGAGCCCCGGGTCTTAGCACAGATGAGGCTAGTGTTCTACCACTGAGCTTCCCCAACCCCCTCTTCTTCCCAGTTCTGAAACTCTTCAAGGTCCTTCTTCCCCTGCCTGGAGCTGTTGGCTCCCCACATCCCACAGCTGAGCTCCCCACAAGGACCTCCCCTTAGCTGAAGAAAGGAGCTTCATCCTGGATTCCAACCCTTCCCAGTGGTGCTGCCATTCAGTGATTGGTCAGTGTAGGGCGTGCAGACCAGCACCTCTCCCTTCCATGCGGGAGCCCTCTGGAGGGGCATCTCAACCTCACATCCCCTCACCCTCAAGGCTCACCAAAGCTTCTGCAGCAGCTGTATCCCAGTGCACCTGCTCCCCTACCAATCCCACCACCTTAGTTTCATACAGGTTTTGTTCCCCAGGGTGCAATTCTATGAATCTTCTGCTCTCAAGTCTCTGCCTCAGAGTCATTCCAGCAAGCCTTACCTAGGAAAGGTTCATGGATCCTCCCTGAAACTGGTTTTGAAAGGTGCTAAGCTACTTTGTGCTTTCCATCATACAGTATTTTAATCAATCCAGTATTTACTAATTTCTTGGTGCTATGGGACCCCCTGTTATGGCCTGTGTCTAGTTGTCCCCCCAAAGCCTCATGCAATTGTTGAGGTAGGCTTCTAGAGCTTGTGATTAATTCATGATCTAATGCTGGGATTATGGGTCTGAGTGCTGCACCAGCCCTGGGGCAGATAAGCTGCATACACCATAAGGAGGAGAGAGGCTTGCTAGCTACCACAGCCTCTGCTCCTCCCTTTTGCTTTTTTCTGCCTTCTGCAGCCATGCATGGCTATGTCCCCCTATGTGTGCCAGTCCGCCTTGGAGCCAGTGAGTTTGGACTGAAACCTCCACTAATTGTGAGCTAAGTAAACCTTTCTTTCCTCAGTTTTGAGTGTTGAGTATTTGTCCCAGCAATGAGAGAAAAGTAAATGAGACACCCCTCCCCTCAACAAAAAGCCCCCAAAGAACAAAACAAAGCTATATCTGATAAACTTGATTTTTTGCTTCTTTTAAGAATTCTCCATGGAGATTCATAACAAAGTTCCAGTATAAGATTGAGTACCAGAAAATAGTTCACTTTATCTCTCCTCTCTTGTCAGTTGTTATAATGCGCAGTATAGAACAGATGCTGCCGGTGGTTGCACAAGCCAGAAGAGATCAGTCCTGGGGTCCTAAGTGGCTACAGAAGCCCATGAAGACTAAAGAGCCAGATGTGTGGCTGAACTCCCCAAATAGCAAATCCCAACGAGATCTGCCGTGTGTCTCTAGCTAGACGGTGGTGTGTCTGGACTCACAACGTTACCACCGTGGTCAGGAAGTTGGCACTTGTGGGATGTCCCCTTTTGTGCTACTGATTCCAGCAGCTCCCCGTACATGCCCCCTGCACAAGCCTTGTCCTTTCAGGACCCGTGGATCTAGTGACCACATGCATGCTGGATCCACTGCTGAAGAAACCGCAGGAGGCCGTGCTCTTCCCTTTTACTAACTGCAGTAGCTGTGGCAGTAGAGGGCGACTCCTCCCATCTTCCTGACCTCCAGGCTTAGGCACCTGACCAGCCACACTCCGGTCACACCTGGCTTCTTTTCTTAGAGAATCTCAGGAATCATAGTGTTTAACTTGCTAATGTTAGGGGACTAGAAAGACAGGCTCGCAAGGTGTTTTCAATGTTTTTTTTTTTTTTTTTTTCCCACCCTCCATTGTCCAATTCATTTGAGTCCCATGCAGTCCAATGAATAACTGCCTGAAATAATTTACAAGCGAACGTGGTGTGCCTGGATGATTTCTGTTCTTCCTCTGCTGTGCAATGGGAGGTTGCTCTGTGCCATACCATTCCGCTGGAAAATGTGGGTCTTGACCACTTTACTCCATGAGGAGAGAAATAGGCACTGGGTGTCACCAGTGTCCACCTTTTCCTTGCTGCTCTTTCTCTGTCCTTGAAACTGATAAAAAAGCCTTAAGGCTGCTCACAAGAGGGACTTAGTAATATGCTCTGCTGTCTACTGGGTTGAAGATGGAGAGAGTGGCTTCTTGCCCCGGAAGCAGCAGGTTTTCCACTTGTGAGGGAGAGCACTGCAATATCACCACATTGTGATGATCTGATCGCAGCTTAAGTTTGTAGGAAAATGGAAGACAAGACATTGGTACCTGTTATGTTCAGTGGAGAGTAAATTATGCCCGGAAGGTAGACTTGATGGCAAGAGTGCTTCAGGAGCAACAGCTTAGTTCGTAAAAGTCGTCTCTTAGCCTTAGCCCATGCTGGTTTTTATCTGTAATGTCCCCCAAAGCCTGGGCGAATGTGGGCCACTCGGGTGGGACCCAGAAGGCAGTATTCTTTTTCATGGCTCCTTGTTTTCTTTCTCTGCTTCCTGGACCCCAGTGGCCTTTGTGCCATTCTGTTTCAGAGCCAGTTGATCATGGGTCGAACCATAAGCCCCACACCCCACTTTTCTTCCTTTTAAGTTGCAGTGTGCAACACTGTGTCCCAGTGACGAGGGAAGTGACCAGAACAGTTCAGCTCCTAGCTTCGTGTGTGGTTGCAAACAGCAGTGAGGAATTCTAACAGAGTGGCAGTGTGTACTCTATCTAAAGGATGTGGTTGGTTCACCAGCCCTGGTTTTGGAAAACAGTGGTTCATTTCATTTTTAAAGTTTGTAAAGAATTTAACTTACAGCTTTTTACATAGAAGCCTATGATTGGGCCTGTGAGACGGTTCAGCGGTCTAAAGTGCCTGCTTAGGCAAGCTTAGGCAACCTCAGGGACCAAGGTTTGATCCCCTGCACCACATGCTGGGCCAGCCCCACCCCCAGGGCAGGCTGAGCTGGTCATAATTAAAAAAAAAAAAGCCTATGATTGAGGCCTTCAGTAAGAACCTTTTGAAGGTATTGCAATTTGTTTTAAAAAAGAAAAGCCTATTGAGAAGGTAAAATGAAATTCTTACAAATGTCTATTCAGTACCAAATATTGTATCAATAATTTCCGCATAAACAACCCATATAACCCTCAGAATAATTTCACCTTTTTTTTTTTTTTTGTTGTTGTTGTGTCAGAAACCAGACCCAGGGCCTTGTGTGTACCAGCCAAGCATTCTACCACTGAGCTACACCCCAAATCCTCACAATGAGTTTTATTTTTATTTTATTTTATTTATTTATTTATTTATTTTTATTTTTGTCTTTTTGAGACAGGGTCTTACTATGCAGTTCAGGCTGGCTTTGAGCTCACTTTTATAGCCCAGGCTGGTCTTGAACTCACAGCGATCCTCCTGCCTCAGCCTCCCGAGTGCTGGAATTACAGGCGTGCGCCACCATGCCCGGCTCCTCACAATGAGTTTTAAAGGAAGGATTTTTACAAATGAGGGAAAATATATAAAGGTAATTAAAAGGAACTCACCCAAGCTTGCTAGCCAGACAAAAAATTTTATGTTCGGGAAAATAAATCTGTTCTAATGCAGATACAAGCTGTGCATTCCATTCAGAAGTTTCTTGAGTTATACTTTGCTCTTGATAGGACTTTGATATTGTGTGGTTTATGTCTTGCTGCCCGCCCAAACCCTCATGCAGTCAGTAGGGAAGGCTGCTAGACTTTGTGATTAACTCATGATCCAGTGCTAGGATTATGAGTGTGATGCTGCTGGGATCTGGGATTATGGCTGTGAGTGCTGCACTCTCCCTGGGGTGCATGACCTCAATACAATAGAAGGAAGGGAGACGGGCTTGCTTGCTGCCCCAGCTCCTCCCTTTTGCTCATACTGTTTTGCACCAACATGAGCTGTCCCTCCCTGACGTATGCCACTCTGCTTTGCAGCCAGCTGATTATGGACTAAAGCCTCCACAAACTGTGAGGTAAATAAACCTTCCTTTTCTTACTTTTGGGCACCAGATATTTTGTTTCAGCAATGAGAGAAAAGCAACTGAGACAGGTATCTTATGACAATACTGGGTCATGAATATGTCCATCTATCTATCTATCTATCTATCTATCTATCTATCTATCTATCTATTTATCTATTTTAGGGAAGGGTCTACAGGGTGTTCAGTGTCTCATGACTAGATCAGACTCATAGTGACGTACTTACAGCCTCCCAAAAGCTGGATTATAGGCGTGTGCCACCATGCCCAGTCTCAATTGCTGTCTCAGTGTACCTTGGGAGTTGGGCTGGCATGACAAGGGGTCGAACCCCCAGTCCTGCACCTGCTTGCAGGTGCTTTTATACACTGAACTATTTGACCGGCACTTCGATTGTCATGTGTTACATTGAACACCTTAGTGCTGAGCCAAGTCACTGGAATCCGGTGGTGATTTCCTCATGCTCTGGGGTTGGCTATTGTGCGCATGATTCTTACAGTATTGATGCCCTTGTGAAATCCTTCTCCAGCACACACTGACTCTGGGCCTGGCTGTGGGATTTGCCTTGGGCCCTCAGGCATAAAGAATGTGGGGCAAGCAGAGGTCTGGTGAGCACTGGTGTGCTGGGGTTGCACTCTTGGGACCCAGATGCAATGCAAGAAAAGCAAACCAAAGTTGTCTTTTTGGCCAGAGCCTGTAAGACCACAGACAGAAGGACCAGCCCTGCCAATGTCACAGTCGAGCTCCACTCAGAGTCCATGTTCCTGCTGACTGTAACCACAAAGGAGACGCTAGTTACAAATTGCCAAGTCAATACATGGAATTATGAGAAATAAAAATTAATGTTGATTTAAATCACTGAATTTTGGAGTGGTTTGCTACGTAGCAACAGACAAATGAGACACACATTGTAATGTCTGCATAATATCGTGAAACCCAGCCTGGTACCAAGGCTCTGTTAGTAAGAAGAAAACACCATTGCCCTCCTCCCAGTGGCAAGTGGGCAGCTGTGGGAAGGCCAGGAGCTTTCACAGAGCGCAGAGCAGCCCATCTGCATCATGGATCCTCATCCTGGGCCAAGAAGTCCATCAGGAGGCCCTTTAGGAGTCGCCAGGACTACTGCCTAATGGGAAAACCAGCACGGGGGCCTTCCGGCTGGGGAAACGGGAAAAACTCACAGCCGTGCCAACAGCCTCACCACAATAATCATAAACTCACATTTCCACTTGCCAGTAAAGCCAGTGTTTACAACAGAAAAACAGGACGATTTATGTTGTTCGAAACATTTTATTTGGAAAATCTCAGTTCCAGTTGCACTCTGATGGTGATTTTCAAGAACGTGTGGCCAGCAAGAAGAGCAGGGTAGGGATTTGGGTTATTTTAAGTGAGTGCTAAGTCAACGCTTTCAGGGACGTGGGCCTGTCTGCTTTGTGGGTGATGGAAGGACGTGACGCGCGGTGTGCTCTTGCGGCACACTCCACTCAGGCGCGCGCCCTAGCATTCCTGCGTCCGTTCACTCAGTTTCCGTCTCCTGAAGAGCTCTTCACTCATTGTGTTAAATGAAATGAAGCGGCTGGTTTGATCACTACAGATGATTCTAAATCTTTAGGGAAAATTACTATTAATTCGTCACTAAGAGGATAGAAAAATGAAACAAAAAATCAATTTTGAAAAAAGTTTTTTAAAAAATAGACTTCTTTGGGGTAGTTTTAGGGTCATAGCAAAATCAACAGAAATGAACGGAGATTTTCCCTGTACGCCTCCTCTGCAATTTAGGTATATGCGGCCCCTCTCGTGCCCCTAGAAACCACTCACATTTTTGTTATAATCGATGAGCCTACACTGACATACAGTTATGGTGCTGGGATTCCTAGTGTTTTACATTCTATGGGTTTCAACAGATGTATGATGTTATACAGCAATCATTATGATACAGGGTAGCTTCACTGTCCTAAAATTTTTATGTGTTCTGCCTGTTCATTCTTCCCTCCTTGCTATCTGCTGGAAACCTCTGGTTCTTTTACTGTTACAACTGTTCTGCCTGTCCCGTTATGCCATGTCATTGGAATTATGAATTAGGTAGTCTTTGGAGATTAGTTTCTCTCACCTAGTAATGTGCATTTAGGATTTCTCCTTGTCTTTCCAGGGTTTGACTGTTCACATCTTTCTTTGTTGAATAATATTACATTGTCATGATGTGCCACAGTTTATCCATTCAAAGAGATGTTGGTTGTTTTCAAATTTTAGCAAGTATGAATAAAACTGCTCCAAATATTTATATACAGGTTTTTATGAACCACAGTTTTTGACTCATTTTGATAATACCAGAAAGCTTGTTGACTGGGTCTTCTGATAAGAGTATGTCTAGTTTTGTAAGAGAGTGCCAGAAGAAACCATCTTCTAGCAGGACATTCTTATCAGCAGTGAAGGAAAGTTCTTTGCTATTTCATAACCTTGGCAGTGTTTAGTGTTGTTTTTTTTTTACATTGAATTTATTTAAAAGCAATAATTATATAGCATATTAAAATTATAGACAAATATTGAAATGTGAAAGATATAAGATGAAAATGAATTTTAGAGAAATATTTCTGAAATGAATACATAGCATGAGATGAATAGATTGCCAATTGTAAATAAATTATTTACAAACTTCAATGAATATAACAATAAAATTTCTAAAATAAAAAAGAAGAAAGCATTTATAGATCAGTCATATGATAGTTCACTCTGTGCCAAAATCAAGAAACTTCTATTCATATTATAATTAAAATTCTCAAAGTAGAAAGAGGTAGGCAATAAACATTTAAAGATTTAAAATTTCTAAATTTTATTGAAATTATAGCACCACATTTCAAAGAAAAGTGAACAAAAGAAATGAATAAAATCATACCAAGATACTGGTGTTGATTTTTTTTAAATTGATAAGTAATAACACCTCATTGTTGTTCTAGTTTGTGATTCCTTGGTGACATATGGTGTTGAACATCTTTCCATATGCTTATTTTCTATCTGTGAATTTTCCTTGGCAAGGTGTCCATGAAGGTCTTATGCTTATTATTTAATTGAATTGCTCATTTTCCTACTGTTGACTTTTAAGAATTGCTTGTATACTTTGGATAATAGTCCATATCAGATATGTCTTTTGCAAATATTTTCTCCCAGGATAATTTTATAAAGGTAATAGCATTTGGCAGATTTAAAGCCATCTTAGCACTGTACAAACAGAATTAATTTATTAGTGATCATGATCAAGTTTGGCAAAAGCATTGTTAAGATATTGAGTCTTTAACAAATCCAATATTTTTTGTGAAGCAGGAACTATTTCTTTCTGAGTTGCAAAAATATAATTGCAAAAATTATCAGAGTAAATAATTTAAGAAAGGCTGAAAAATAAGGGAGGTCTGTATAGAAGAAAGGTACTTATACATTTCTGTTGTTTATTTCCTATCACTGGATTATGGTTATTTGTGTTTTCTGCTTCTCACACTGTTTTGTGAGCTTCTGAAAGATAATATAAAATGAAGCATGGTGACCCTTAATAGATGTTTTTGAACAAGAAAATGCAATCGTCCCTTGTTATGTTCAGCCACCCCATGGATACACATACCCATGATTGCTCAAGACCCTCACGTAAAATAGTATAGTATTTTTACATAACCTTTGTATCTCATCCCGTATATTTTAAGTAATCTCTAATTTACTTGCAATTCATAACACAATGTATTGTGTAACTAGTTGTTTAGCTATATTGTTTGAATAATGACAAGAAAAATGTTTTTGCATGGTCAGTACTAATGTCATTTTTCCATGTGTTTTCTACCTGTAGTGGAATTCATGGATATGAAACTTATCCATAGGGAGATATGATTAAATATATATTAATTTAAAAATTCCTTGAAATTGTATATATCAGAAACAATCTGAAGTGTTACTGAACAGCTTATAGTTACTAACACGTTGGGGAGGCAGAGACCTTGGCTTCAAAATCAAAGTTGTTGAATCTTAAATTCTGATTCACCACCCTCAGGCTGTTTTATCTTGGCCGAAGTGTCTTGTAATTCTCTACTGGCGCTAGAGTGGGACCACTTAACATTAATGTCTGTCTCACAGGGGCAGTTGTAAGGATTAAAGAACACGGGTGCAAAGTGCCTGTATTCGGGAAGCAGTAATAAATGTTAGTCTTTATTATGTCAAATGAATAAGCTAAAATGATGCACAAACAATAACACTTGTGCTGCAGAAGTCACGGGGGCAATATAATATCTCCCTGGAAGGGACAAACTAACCTCTGGAATCCAAAGATCCAATTGAATAAGAATGGTGGCAGGAAGGGGGAGGGAGATTTGTCTTGGTGTAGGGTGCATTTGGATCATGACGTTTCTGCTAACCCTTTTTCTCCACATTGTAGTTGACTTAACCAAAGATGCATGTACCTGAGGAGGTCTTGTGAGGTATCTTCTGACCAGAGTGGTGGCCTGGGTGGGGACAGCACCAAGACAATGAACTGGCTCCGATTTCAGATGGGCATTTACAGGCAGCAATGCACTGGTTCTTAGAGACCCTTCACAAGCCTACTAGATCAGCAGAGTCATCCTGTGTTTGAGGATGACTTACTGATTCATAAGACCTGTGATCTCTTAGTCTGCTGTCTAAACCCATAAAACCCTAACCACTAGGCCAACACTGTTACTTACATAATGGGTGACTCCTATCCCACAGTTTGCTCTCTGGTTCAAGAGGAAAGAGAGTGCTGAGGGTGACAAGACATTAACTATGTGAGTTATTGATGTTGTCAGAGGAAGCCAAAACATAGATGCTCTTAGGAATTAATGTGTACCTTATAGTATTACAAGAATTCGCTGGAGAGATATTAGAAGCAGATGGACCATTACAGGCTGATAAATTATCTCATCTTCAGAAAGCACATCCCATGAGAGTGAGGTTGCTTCAGTGCGAATGAATTGGCACATGACCTGAGCAAGAATAGTCTCTTAGTCTAGGCTTGTTCATCGCAAATGTTTTACCAAAGCTTGAGTTCTGAGAGAAGCAGCAGCTATATGTACAGACCTCAGAGCCAATCTCACATCTCTTCATAAGAGAGACGTGAGCTCACCGTGCAAAAATTACTCTGCCTGAGTCTTCCTCTGGGTCAAGCGGCAGCAAGTTGCAAATGATAGTAGAATGCCAACTGTGTTGCTTCTGGATAATTACTGAATAGACATTTCTTACCTGTTCATCGTCTCTTCATCCTTTCTCCTTATTCCCTCATCTACTCACCCAAATATCCACGTGTGTGTATCGGCCACTTATCAAACTACCTATCTACTTGTCTAGAATATGGTCTCATTTATCCATTACAAAGCTCACTGAGAGTAGATATCCTGTTGATTTTTTCTATTACCAAGATTTGTTTTCTGTCAAATTAGTGGGACCAGAGATGTGCAGTGTTTATGGAGTTTCAAATAATGCCTGAAGGCCCACAGAGAAAAAGAATTTCTACTCCTTAAATTAAAAAAAAATTATGTAGTCACAGAAAGACAAAATACTACATGATTTCACTTGTATGAGGCCTCTAAATTAAACACATTTATGGAATTAAAGAGAAATAGTAACTCCTAGAGAGAAAGGGAATTGCAAGGGTTTCAAATCAAGGATTCTGTAGTGTCAGTCAAGCAGGGTGCATGAACTCTAGGGAACCTTCGGGTAACGTTATACCGAGAGCCAACAGCAATGCACCATAGAATTAGGATTCTTATTAAGAGGGTTGATCTCGTGTTAATGGTTCTTACATTTCACAGCATGTTAGGTGTTCTTACATTTACAAATAAGATGAAACAGACAAAGTTATTTTAATGTTGGAGAACTTCATAGTGGCCATGCTGGTCCCCACTGAGCACCAGCAGTGGTAATGGTAACAGACACAGGTACTGTCCTCCTATTGGCTGTGTGTGGCTGGCATCTGAGTGGGCATAAAACTTTGGGAGAGTCTTGTAGGGAGATGACAAAAATAAAATGTGGTAGAGAAAGCATCACCTAAAATATTTATGCCTGTTTCACTGTATTTGACCAAAAAAAGCTTTGTGTTTAAGTGATCAACAATGTTTCAATTCCATGAGAGCTGTGTTTTCAAATATATTGATTTCTGCATTTCCCTTTATTCATTTCTTACATAGTTTTTCTTTTGGGGTGAATAATTTGATTATTACTTAATTACTTAAGCTGAAAGCTTTTCTCATTTGCTTTTAGTTTTCTGATGAATACACTTAAGATTTTGGATACTCCTCTTAAGTGCAGCTTTAATGATATCTTGTTTGTGTTTTTGACCTTGTTCAGAGTTTACTAATATCCTCTTCAACAATTCCAATGTTTGTAACATGATCTATATGATACTTTACAAGCTAATTTTGAACAGTGGTTTTACAAAGATGAAAATGTTGATTTATAATTCACATACTACTTAATTCCCACACCAAAAGCGTAAAATTCCATGTTTTTAAAGTGTATTCAGAGTTGAGTGACCATCAATTCCATTTGAAAACATTTTTGTTCTCTCTAGAGGAAGCTCTAGTCCCTCTCACCCTGTCCCCCACTCTTCCTACCCTATTTAGCACCTGAATCTACTTTTTTATTTTTTATATATTTAGTAGAAGCCCTATAGGGTCTCACTACACCTATCAGACTCGGAATGATCCTCCTGTTTTCAGCCTCCCAAGAGCTGGGATTACAGGTATGCGCCACTGTGTCCAGGTCTCAACTGCCATCCCAGTGTGCCCCACGGGTGGGCTGGTATGGCATGCCAGGGATGGAACCCTAGTCCCTTTGCCTGCCTGAGCAGGTGCTTTATTTTTGTTTTATTTTATTGTCTTTTTTTGAGACAGGATCTTGTTATGAAGTTCAGGCTGGCCTTGAGCTCACTTTTGTAGCCCAGGCTGGTCTCAAACTCGCACCAATCCTCCTGTCTCAGCCTCCCAAATGCTAGGATTACAGGTGTGCATCACCACGCCTAGCCTGAGCAGGTGCTTTAATCCACTGAGCTATTTATCCAGTTCCAATTTGCTTTTTATCCTTATATATTTACTTATTCCAGAAATTTCATGTAAATGGAATCACATGGTGCATATATGCTTTTGTGTGTGTGTGTGTGTGTGTGTGTATGTGTGTGTATATGTATGTGACAATTTTTCCTTTCACTTAATGTACTCTCAAGCTCATCTGTGTTGTAACACTTTATTTCTTTTCAACTAATGACTATTATCTTATTACACTTAAAAATCTATTCATTAGTTTTGGACATGGTCTATTTCTATGTTTTGCTTATTTAACTAATTGTGATTTTGAGCAATGCTGCTAAGAAAGCTATATTCAAGTTTTGTGTGGCTGTACATGCATGTCTACCCAGGAGTGGAATCGCTGTGTTATACAGTAACTCTAGTTAACTTTATAAAAAAATTGCAAACATTTCCCCAAAGTGACTGCAACATTGTATAATCCATTATGTGTCCCCACTAGCATTGCATGCAGGTTCTAATTTGTCAGCACCTGTGATTGCCCGCAGTTGTATGAGAAGATGGGAAGTGGTATTTCACTGAGGCATGGATTTGCATTTCTCAAAAGACTGGTCATATTTAATGTATTGTCAGTAATTTTTTTATCTTCTTTGAACATATATCTATTCATATCTTTGGTGTACTTTAAGTGCCAAGTTATCTTTTTATTATTTAGTTGTGCCATAGTTTTGATCTTAAATGCCTCTCCCCACCCAACCTGGGCCCGTGAGTTAAAGCCTTCATTTCCAGGGTAATGGGATTGGGAGTAAGAGGTGGAGCCTAGCAGGAGGTCTTTAGGTCATTGGGCGTATTTCCTTGCAGGGGCTCTTGGGACTCTAGGCTCCTTCTCAGTCTCTTCTTACTTCCTTTCCATGAGGTAAGCAGCTTTGCTCCCTGCCATAATGTGCTGCCTTGTCAATGCAAGTGGGTCCAGTCCATCGTGGACTCCAATCTTTAAAACAGTAAGCTATGGGCTGGCAAAACAGCTCAGTCATCTAAAGCACCCACTTAGGCAAACATGGCCTGATCCCCAGTGCCACATGCTGCACTAGCCCCTGCTCTCTGGGCAGAATTAATTAAAACTATGAGCCAAAACAAA
Source organism: Myocastor coypus (assembly GCA_004027025.1). Classification (NCBI taxonomy): domain Eukaryota; kingdom Metazoa; phylum Chordata; class Mammalia; order Rodentia; family Myocastoridae; genus Myocastor; species Myocastor coypus. The sequence continues at coordinate 25,114 of PVJA010008041.1, forward strand.
CCTTTTCTGTTTGAGGCAATTAGCGCAGGTATTTGTTACAGTAATAGAAAGCTGATTAACATATATTGTAAGAGGGCTGGTAGTATATAGCTCAGCAGACTGAGCACTTGCCCTGCTGCCTCACTCTTGGGTGCGCTGAGCAGGTGATGGAGTCCGTGCGTGGTGGTGTGCACCTGTAATCCCAGCACTTGGGAGGCAGGAAACAGGAGGATCACTACTAGTTGGAGCTGTGTAGTGAGAACCTGCACAAAAAACAAAGCAAAACAAAAAACACACATTGTAAGAGCTCTTTATATCTTCTAGATACAATTTTGTCAGATATATGATTTGTAAATCTTGTTTTCACCTTTCTGTGTCTTGCCTTTAATTTTCCTGATGGTGTCTTGAGAAGCCAAGAGATTTTATTGCAATTGCTTTTTTGTGCTTTTGGTGCATAGCTGAGAAAGCATTATCTAATCCAAGGTCATGAAGATTTACAACTGTTTTCTTCTAAGAGTTTTATAATTTTGGCTTTTACACTTAGGTCTTTGCTCTTTTTCTAGTTAATTTTTCCATATACTGTGAGGTAGACATTTGGCTTCAAATACTTTACATGTAGTTGTTCTGTCATCCTAACCACCATCTACTGAAAAACTCTTCTTTCTTTTATGGAATCGTCTTGTCACCATTGTCAAAATCAACTGACCTTGAGTGTTTGGGTTTATTTCTGGATTCTCAGTTTTATACTATTGACCCTTGTCTATTCTTATGCTAATAGCCACTTTTAAAAAAAATTCCACTTTTTGTATCTCAGTTTCCCCTCCATGGAATATTTCCAATAGTACTTTAAATAATGGTTCTTAGCTGACAAATTTTATATGATTTTGCAATGTGATAAGGTGCTTACTTGTTCTGATGCTTTTTCAAGGGTTTTAGAGATACTTTTGAAATGCCTGAGTCGTTGCTATCTTTCCTTCACTGTAGCTAATGATGTCAGCCTATTCCGATGTCCATCTGATTCTGAAGGCAATTTGATTGTGTTCTCTTTTTAGTTGACCATCTTTTCATTTTTTTCTCTACAACACTTCAGAATTTCCTTTGTATATTTAGTACATGGAATTTCTTATAGTGCTGTATGGTACGGTGTGATTCATTTCTTATTTACCTCCTTCAGTCTGAAGCTCTTTTGCTTGTTTGTTCTAGAGCATTTCTTTATTCATGAACTGCTTCATGGCTGTCATATTTCTAATGTCAGAGTTTTTGGACCTTGCCTAAAAAGGAAATGAAAGGCTGACAACTGTGGCATTGTCACTTTCCTGTACATATGAAGTGCATGGGGGCCCACATAGTCTTGGTTGCATGCTTAACATTCATTTTGAAGCTTGTCATTGGCTTGTCTGTAAGCACTGTCTCTTTTCATAAAAACCTTCCTTAGCCACGTGAGGAAGGCCACAGAAGGAAGCAAGTACTGGTTTCAGGGTGTGCTGTGAGCTCGGGATTTCACGGGAGGCCACCTGCCTGGGCACCCCATGCCCATTCACGCTAACTTCCCCCAGTGACAGTTTTTGCTGTGGGGATGATTTTGCATTTTGGGGCTGGGCTGCAGCCTTCCTCATCCTGGAGCTGCTCTGCAAGCTGCCATGCCCTCCTCCGTCATTCTAGTCACGCTCTGAGCAGGAGCAGCTCTGGAGCTGCTGCCATCACCAGCATTCCTTCGTCTGCGTGTCCTGGCTGTATCTCCTGTCTATAAGTTAACCTCCTAACTGTAGTCTGAGCTTTCTCAGAGACCACTGCCCACAAAGCTACCCTTCTATTTTTAGCATGCTACAGAGATCATGCTTTTGACTCAAGAGCCAGATAAAGTAACAGTTTCTTGTATGTTTTCATATCTAACATTTTATGAGCCTCCCTTGGATTGCCCTTCTACTTGTAGACCAAGAATTTTGGTAAATTCACCATGGCCTCTTAATTCTATTATTAAAATTATGTAGAAATATCCTTGTATTGTTATACTTTATGACTGCTTACACTTTCTAAGACATAGCTGCTCTTCCTATCCTACATGGGGAGGATGTCATAAACACAAAACAGAGAGATAATGTTTTATAAGGCCATCATTTTGTTGTTCTCTGATGGACAAGCACTAAGAACTTTGTTCTGGCCTGATACTGTCACATAAGCAAGTGGCTAGGTTGATCTGATAGCTGATTGGACTCAATACTATCCAAGAATTTTCAGCCACTGCTAAGTAACACTGAAGTTATGCCCATTAGGTGAAAATACAACAATATTAAAATATTTTATGTATAGTTGCCAATGTAAGTACACTTTAGACAACTTTTATGTCTATTATTTGCTTGTGTATGCTTAAAAATGATTTTTATTTTTCATTGCAGTTATCTTGAGTTTTGGCAGGAGAGGGAGTTATTTCCATTTCTTTTGTTTTTTCTTTCTTTTTGAGACAGGGTCTTGTTATGCAGTTCAGGCTGGCCTTGAGCTGGCTATATAGCCCAGGCTGGCCTCGAACTCACAGTGATCCTCTTGGCTCCACCCCTTGAACACTGGGGTTGCAGGTGTGCACCCCCATGGCTAGCAGAGGGAGCTGTTTCTAAACTGCATGGTGTAGGTGTCACTCACAAATGTTCTAAAACAGATTGACCTAAGGGAGTTCCAGATATTGTGGCTGAACTGTGCTTCTGGGCCTGCCTCTGCCCCCCAGTCGGTGTGAAGCCTCAGTTTCTCCTCCTCGCTTTATATCGTAGATCTGTGGTAATGTCTGTGAAACAATTGGAAATCATAGAGCTTTTAGAGTCCTTTTATCTTCACTGGAGGGAACAAACGCGTGTCCCCTTCCTGTTCTTCCTTTCTCCTTTTTTGTTCCCTTCCCTTATTTCTGTTTCTTCACTCTCTTCCTCCCCTTCCTCCCCTTCCTCCTCGCCTCTGAATCATCTGGTGCCTAGCTAAGGGCTTCAGGAATATTCTCTTAATGATAACCACTTCAGGAACCTTGCAAAAACTCTTATTTGATACTCTAGTGATCTGTGAGATCATATGATTACCTTAAAGTTTTGAGAGAGGAAAGAAGGTAGGGTAAAAAAAAAAAAAAAAAAGTTGATCCAATAGACAGAACTACCTGGTGAAAGTAGCGGGCTGGAGACACAAAACACACACACAGTAAACTTGGCAGGGTTGGAAACATTTTGATTTGAGCTTTCATGGAAAGAAATGAGAGCTTGTGTCCTACTTACTTTAACAGAAAGGGAGTTCACAAGAGGACGAGATTCCTTTAATCTTTGCTTTTTTTTTTTTTCCCAATTTTTTCTGTATTTAGGACAAGGTCTACAGGGTCTATAGAGTCTCACTATGTAGATTAGACTTGAAGTTATCCTCCTGTTTTCAGCCTCCCAAGTGCTGGGACGTGGTGTGTGCTACAACGTTCAGTGTGCCCCTTGAGTGAGGCCAGCATGGTGTGCTAGGGATTGAACCCTGGTTGCTGTGCTCTGCCTAAACAGGCTCTTCAGTCTGCTGAGCTATCTGGCTGGCCCAATCTTTGCTTTGGAATAGCTATGGATACAAGTTTGTTTGTTTTTAATGTATTTGGTAAAGGGTCTTACTACACAGTTCTGACTTGTGATCCTCTTGCTTCAGCTGCTGAGCACTGGGATTACAGGTGTGCACCATCACCCCTGGACTCAGTGGCCAGCTCAGCATGGGTTGCTGGGGGTCAAACCCTGGTCCCTGTGCTTGCCTAAGCAGGTGCTTAGTCTGCTAAACTATCTCATCCTGCCCTATGGCTAATTCTTAACTTGATCAAGGGAAGTATAACCATAAAGCTTAAAAAGCAATGAACAAGATGAAGCTGAAAAAGAAACATGTATGCTAAATTAAATAAGAGTAAAGCAAGATGATAAAAGTGGAACAAATATAGTATTAATTAAAATAATTACAAATAGATTAAGCTTGCCATCTGAAAGCAAGAAACCATTAAATTGAGTGTTAAAAATCTAGATAGAGAATATGCTTTTCATATGACTGTATATAAAGCACAAACACACACAAGGCCAGAAAATGAAAATGTGGGAAAAAATAGTAAATATCAACCAAAATACTACTGTATTTCTATTAGTATTAGACAAAATTCATGTTTAGATAAAAACAGCATTAATAATAGAAAAAGTAAAAAAGAAATGTATACATTTGATCTTTTAATTCATCAAGAATATTTATCAGTTTCATCTACATATATGTGTGGCTAAACTGCCTCAAAATATACTAAAAACTGAGATAACTAAAGAGTCAGACTAGAGTCAGACTGGAAAAGAAGAAAAGAACCTATTCTTAGATGATATACTTATTTATATAGAAGCTCTCAAAAGTGAATGTCACTTCAGTGGGCTAGTAAAATTTAAGAAAGACTGAAAAAAAAGGAGGCTCTTGACAGTTATACTAGGAAATATTAGGACTCAAAGAATCAATCAAGTGTAAACTGTGGAACAAATTCTTAAGGAGAAATAAAAAGATTTTATTAAGATGTATTAGAAAAGGTCTAAGTTAACAGAACTATATTATACCTAAAAAGACACCATTTTGATGACCTCAATTCTCCACAAATTGATCTACACTATTAATGCAAATCCTATCAAAATCTCAACATGATTTTTCTTGACATGGGAATAACTGATAAATTTTCATGAAAAAGGAAAGTTGAGAGTAGCTAGAAAATCCTTTCTTTCTTTCTTTCTTTCTTTCTCTGAATTTTGAGACAGAATCTTGCCATGTAGTTAAGGCTGGATTTGAACTCACTATGTAGTCAAGGCTGGCCTCAAACTTGTGGCAACCCTTCCTCCTTAGCCCCCTGAGTGTTAGGATTATAGGCATGTGCCACCATGCTTGGCTATAACATTTCTAAGGAAGAAAGATAAAGAGCAATCTGGTTGTATCCCTTACTAGGATTTATTCTGGACCTACCAAAGTTAAGGCACTGGAGACCTTTCACATAAATAAATAAACGGATCAATATGATATATTTGAAAACTCATAAAAAAATCAAAGTTTGATTTGTAGCAGAGGAAAAATGCTATATTATCCAGAAAAGGAGGGCTTTTTCCTAGGAATACAACTGGACAAAGGTAAAAAAAGAATGAAAGTAAAAATTAAGTTCCTAGCTCATATTGCATGCAAAATTCAAATATAGGTGTCTCAAGAATTTAAATATCACAAATGCAGCATTAGAACTTGACAGAAAATTTAATTATTGCATATTAGACTTGGAGTAGAAATTAGTATTTTTTAAGTGCTCAACTTTAAAAGATTCTCTTTATTCTTAATTAAGAAAATGTTTTTGTTTGATGAGTACAAGTTATATCTCACTCAACACATCTTTTTCCTAAAAATTTTGATTTTAGACTCAGTTATAGAAACAATACTGTGGTACAGTGTAAAATAGTTGTGAAGTGTATAGCAAAATATAAGCCAATTTTAAATATCAAGATCCAAGGAACTACTGAAAAAAGGAAGTTAATCAAATGGAGCGACCTTTAAAGGGCTTTTAAAATACAATTTTAGTCAATGTAAACTGTATTGTATGAGATAATTTTTAGTCTGTTGCGAAGACAAATATTTTGGGTGACAGGTCAATAATACACACTGTAAATCATCTTTTAAATGAATGCAGTCTTTTTTTTTTTTTTTTTTTTTTGCAGTACTGGGAATTGAACTCAGGACGCTGCACTTGCCAGGCAAGTGCTTGTTCCACTGAACTATCTACCTGGCCCAAAATGCAGTCTTTTTTGGGGGAAATTGTTCCTAATTTTAATGTAGGGTAGTGTCACTGCGCTATAACTTACTGGATTTACTATATGCACTAATTTTTTATGTCCTTTATGAAGTGTGTTGGATGAAATAGCTGCACCGAGCAACTTTTTGTGGAAATTCTCTCATCCCTCGTTTAAACATAATGTAATTTCCCTTTCCAAATCTGCTACAAATGAGGGAACCAGCAGGGATTCTTATGTATGGGTTATAAATATCACACATACACAATATATGTTTAGCTTTAAACAATGATTCACTTAAAGTTGAATTACGTATATTTTAAGTTCTTTCATATGTAAAAAATGACAAAAATACTGACATCTGAGTTAATATCAATAGAATGTCCTACTTTCTGAAACTTTTGGCTAAAATTTTGTGATGACCCCAGATTATTTTCACCTCTTCAAGCTTTATGCTTTAAAATACTTTTCCATTTTAAAGAAATGCAAGCACATTCTAAAGAACTTTGGAACATTTTGTGGGTTAGCTTTTTTTTCACATTTTTCCCCTGCACATATTTATTTTTTTGCTGTGTCTGTCTCAACTAGAATTTAATTGTGCAGAGGGTAGGCGACCATGCATGTGACCGTCCATGCCATTGACTTACCTGCTGCCCACACTGCAGTGTCCTCAGGGCAGCAGACACACGGTAAAAATGTGTGCACTGCCTTGACTCTGGTGTGATAAGACACACAGAAGGTGACTTACACTTTTGTCAGGAGAGCTGGATCTTGGTTTCAGCTCAACTTCTCAGTTCTCTTAAGTATTTTCTTTCATGTAGATGAAATGGCTCACAAAAGTACTTATTAATTCTGAAACTATTTTTTCCCTCTTGTGTCTTCAAGTTTAAAAAATATTATGCAAATCTTCATTCATACATAAGCAACCCAGGGCTATTGTTCACTGTTTTGTTGAAATTATGCCCATTAACATCCTTTATTGAAAAAAATGTTGATCCTCAGGGTACTGTGATTTATTTGTTTTGTGGCAATAACATTGTTTCATTTTGCCTTCTATATGCCAATTATAGACATAGATTTAAGAATAAGTGACTGAATATTTTTTATTTAAGTGTAATAGTTGACATATATTAAGCACCTACTATGTTCTGGGCACAGCTTTAAGTGCACTCAAGCTCTCACTGCCTCCTCACAGAATCCTGAGGGAGGGAGCATTGTTATTGCTTTACTGACAAGGAAACTGAGATGGAGAAATTTATGTCTTTATGGTCACAGAGCTAGGAAGGCAGCCACACTTGGACCTAAATCCAAGTTTTTAATATATATGCAAGGAAAGGTTTCCCTTGAAGGCAGCCACCCGAGGACTGAGGCGAGGGAAGCCCAGGGAGGCTGAACCCCAAGGTGTTAAGGCAAGCATTGTCCTGAGCAGGCTCCGGTGGCTAGGTCTTCCTACTGAGACTGCTAGCAGCTCCCTCCTTTGCTGGTTCTATTACTCATCCTGCAAAGTTCCATGTATAAAGTAGTTTTCCATTTGGCTCATCCAGTGATGCAAAAAGTTCACCCCTTCTTGTTACTGAGATTTTCATGGCTAAGGGCCACCCTGGCACTCTGGCTTATCTCCAGCAATCTGTGAGCTGGGCTCTGAAAGAAAGCTCCACGCCCTCTTGCGGTGACCTGTGGGGATTCGACCCTCTAGCAGTAACTCGCAAGCCTGTGGCCCACCAGTGGTATCTCCCCTACTACCCATCTGGCATCTTGCTTGGGGCTGATCCTTTAATTTGGATGGACCAGGATGGGAGGGCCAGTCCAGAGGGAGGGGCTGGGGCAGCTGAGGTGCCACAAGAGGGCCCGCAGTGGCTCCTTAGCACCTGGCAAGGAGGGCTTTCACTATTTAAACTATCAGTGTGGCCTTAGAATGTGTGTGGGGTGAGCAGACACCCTGCCCACCACTCCACATGGAAGGTGAGTTTTTACCCTTTTCAGTGAGCATGTATTTTGTGGGCAGCCCCAGGTTTGCCTCCAGTTCTGGGAAGGAATGATCCTGGCCAGGACTTACTGAGAATGGATGATTGCATCTCCCTATCAGCATGTGGAGTCTGTGCCATTTTAGAGGGAGTGGAGGGAAATTGAGGTGCAGGGCCCCCCTCCCCCAGCTCCAGTGTCAAATCCTGCTCAGCCTGGCCTTGAGCTAGGCCCAAAAGTCTGTGTTCTCTTGCTGGGCTCTGGCTGCCAATTTCCCTGCCTCCTCCTTTCCCCCACATCTGCAGATCTTGGAGGCCTGAGATGAAGAGCTGAGCTGGGTTCAGGCACGGAGGCCACAGCAGTGGGAGGAGAAGGGCCTTGAGGAAGCACTGGGAGACGGCTCATCCTCTGGGAGGGGCGTCTGGCCCCTTTGGGATGCAGGCCATAGAACAATTATGAGTACATCCCTTCCCAGTTCCTGTTCAGAATTAACTACAAAGGACAGTGCTGAAAGACTGCAAACATGTATTTGGAAAACAAAGAATTTTGTTTATAAGAAAAAAATGTGGATTGTCCCCAGGCTTGTTTAAAAATCTCTTGTTAAACTTTGGTGCAGCTAGTAAATGAAATCATTATTTATTCCATACGGTGGAAAGCATGCCTGATTTGGGGGGCTCAGGAGAACGGTTGCAGCAGTGCTTTGGTCTGAGGTCCACTGTCATAGTGGGTAAGTCTCTCAGTCTTCCTGAGGGTTAGTGAGCTCCTTTTCATCCGGGACACTGGGATGGTCCCCTGCCCTGGCCACACCTGTCCTCTCGTGCCTGTCTTAGCTCCCTGTGCCTCAGCTTCTCTTGTGGTGGTTATTCAGTTACATGTGGCAACAAGTGAGAGCATTTATATAATGTCTGGTACTTGTGGGGTTTGAGATTATGCGTAAGAAAGTAGTTTAGAAATTAATTACTTGACTGCTAGCCTGTAGATCTTAACATGATTGGCTATTTCATAATCCCATTCACATCTCTTTTTTATTTTTTATTTTACCTTTTATTCATTTTAATGAGAAAGAAAGATAAAATAGGAATGAAACAGCTTCAAAACAGGTTAGTAGGTCAGTTACAATAATTACTACATTGCATATTGTTATCTTCATAGTAGTTATTCAGAGGACAAGATGTAGACATGATATCTCCATTCACATTTCTTACTTATCACTTTTATTTCAAAATCTGTTCTTTTTCAGAGACCAGGCAGTATTTCTGGACAGGAGTGTAAATGCCAACCTGCTCAGTGTACTTAGTAAGAATTTGGCTGCAATAAGCTATAATTTAGTTCCCTCAAAAGAACCTTTTTGGGGACCTTGTAAGTTAGCTCAGTTTAAAGCAACCTGCTTGGGCAAACTCAGTCAGGCACAGGGGACTGTGGTCTGATCCCCAGCTCCACATGCTGCTCTAGGCCTACCCTTATGGCAGCTTGAGCCAGCTCCCCCCCAAAAGTGCCTTTTGCCTTTTTCAACTATTTTTGGAGAGACATAGTGGGAATAGAGCCCAAGACCTTTGCACTGAGCTACACCCTCAGCTGTTTACTTATTTTTTTATTTTGCAACAGGGTCTCACTAGGTTGCTAAGTTGTTCAGGCCAAGTTGGAACTTTTGATCCTTCTGCTTTGGCCTTCCAAAGTGCTGGAATTATAATCATGCACCACAATACTGGTATTTTCTTCTTCTTCCTCTTCCTCTTCCTCTTCTTCCGCTTCCTCTTTCTCTTCTTCCTCCTCCTTCTTTTAGTGATATAAGAAAGAAAGCTTTCTTTGTTCCATAGTTTTGGTCCAAAATCAAGAGCTTGTACCTGGTGAGGGCCTTCCTGCTGGCAGAGGGAGCTCTGAGCTGGTGCGGGACATCCCATGGCAGGAGACAGGGAAGGCTTCAGTGTGTGTGTGTGTGTGTGTGTGTGTGTGTGTGTGTGTGTGTGTATTTGCTACAGAGTCTCACTATGCAGTGTGGACTCATTGTGATCCTCCTGTTTTTAGCCTCTTCAACACTGGGATTACAGGCATGCACCACAACACCCAGAGTTGGTTGCTGGCTAGGGGCCTAAAGGCGTGGTGCTGGCATGGCATCTCTGAGCTTGCCTAAGCAGGCACTTAGTCTGCTGAGCTAGCTTGCTGGCCCTTGGGCTTCAGTTTTATATTAACTGTCCATAATGACTGATGCATTCTCGTAGTTTGTATTGTTGTCAAGGATGGGCCAGCAGAGCTGCTCTCGTTCTCCTCTAATTCTGTTCCTTCCCCACTGCCCTTCCACTGTCTCCAGAACTGGGCTGGCTGGGCTGGCAATAGCCCTTAAACAGTGTGCTCTGTTAAAGGATATGACAATATCGTTGAGGACAGAAGCCCTGCACTGCCCCCAGAATGGCCAGGGAACAATCCGGGAACTGTATGATGGTGTATGTTTTATGGCTGTGGCCTACTCAGCCTCTAAAATGGCTTTGTTGCACGCAGCCAAGAAACAAGACCATGAACAAGGCACAGGTGCTGGGAGTGACCCTCAAAGGGAGCTCTGAGCTTGTTAGTTTTGGTTGCGGTGCTGTTGCTTGGTGTGGGCTTCTTTCCTCATGCTGCTTGTTTTCGGCTCCCTCGGCCTCGAGCTGTGTTGTGTGTCGAGGTGACCTTCCCACCAGTGCTCCGCTCCCTCGCACCCTGCTTTATAGGCTTCGAGGCCCTGACAGGTCCATCACATTCCTGCTAAGTGAGTAAAGGTGAACATCATTTGAAGTCTAAAAGATGAAGGCAGCGACTTAGAAATGAAGAAATACAGATCCCAGGAGAGAAACACTGCTTGTATTGTAGGACCTGTTAAAAACACCATTACCACCAGGAGGAAGTGAGGGCTGCTTTAACAGATGCCTGGGAGAGACTGCCATTCTGGAGCCATCAAATGAGGATGAATTTTCTCTTTCTTTCTTTCTTTCTTTTTTTTTTTTTCTTTCGTCTTTCTTTTGTCCTTTTGAGATAGGGTCTAGCTATGCAGTTAAGGCTGGTCTTGAACTCACTTTTGTAGCTCAGGCTGGTCTCAAACTCACACCAATCCTCCTGCCTCAGCTTCGCAAGTGCTGGGATTATAGGCATGCGATACTACGCCCAGCTCATGTACATTCTCAAGCAACCAAAGTTAGAGAATTTCAGCAGCTCCAAACTGATGATTTTGACGTGATTATCTTTAGAGACAAACCCAGCAGTTTACAGATGAACTAAAAATGTAACTATTAAAAATGTATCCTGTGGTGATAAATTAATTTTTTTTAAGGCAGAAAAAAAAAAAAATACCTGGAGCACATTTATCTCTGCCAGTGACCTGCCAAAATCCCCACTCTGCAGCCCATCTGATAAAGGTCAATGACTAACAGCCCCACCAGCCCATACACACAGCACCTGCCTGGCCGGAGCACTTAGGCTGTGCTTCAACACCAAGCCAGGCTTTCCCTGAAGTCTGAAAATCAGTACAGTGAACTCCCCTCCTCTCCTCCTGTGTAACACCTAATTTCCTCTTTAGCACACTATAGGGCGGTCTTTATTATAGGTGAAAGTGAAGCAAATATGTGGGTATGCTTTTCAGCCTTCAACACTTTCCTTAAAAACTCCTCTAACAAAATTCTCCCATTTCTGAACTGGGAGGGCGTCCCAGTTGCTCTTCTCTCAAGGCCGGGACAAATACCCGACACCCAAGATGAATGAAGGCAAGGCTCCCAGTGGCTCACAGGTACTGGCAGTCTCAGTCCATGCTTAGCAGGCCCCAAGGCAGGGTGGCGCATGGAAGAGGGCATCCATTCATGGCTGCGGCAAAGCGCCAGAGGGCAAAGGGAGGAGCAGCAGCAATAATGGATACAAAGAGAAGTCTGTCTTCCTTCAACCGTGCTTAGCTACACCCACCGGCTGGGTGTCGCACTCACATTCACAATCGCAGCAGGACTAAGACCCGTAGTCCCAGCCTTGACCAGGAATGAATCTCTAACTCCAGAAGTCTTCACCCCATGACTTACAGGAGGCTTTTTTTGGTGGGGGGGGGACAACTGGACACAAACCCTAACAGAGGGAGACAGGGAAGAAAAATTGAATAGCCTTTAAGGCTGTTACTAATGATATGCGAGGTAGAGCCATGATGCTAATAATCATTTCATTATGACAAGTTCAGATTTTACAAAGGCAATAAGATTTTTCCACATTATTGCCCTTGATTGCAAAGTAGGCAGAAACCATGTCAGATCATGGACTTCTACCCCCGAGCTAGTAGTCCTCAAAGCAATTTTTGTAGCATTATTATTATCATTGCTATTATTATTTATTTATTTATTTATTTATTTATTTTTTGCGGGACCAGGGTTCAAACTCATGACCTTGCACTTGCTAGGCAGGTATTTGTGCCACGGAGCTATCTCCCTGGCCCCGCTATTATTATTAATAGTGGGAATAAAAGTCAAACCAAGTTTTGTGAACATCCGGAGTTGTGCGTGAGCCTGGCTGCAGGGCCCCTGTGGCGGTGGAATTGGAGCTGTTCCTCGCATGTAGCTATGTGCAGCCCAGTCGCTTGTGTCGCGGGCTACTCTCATATTTTTGTCTCAGAGCCTCCTCTATTAATCAAGAAAATGAAGTGGGATGGGTCAGAGAAATGGCGGGGTACAGGGCCTTGGCACTCAACCTGAGCTGTGCCCAGTCCCCTGATTTTTCAAGTGGCTTGTTTTTCACAAGTGTCTGTCTGGACCCATAAATCGTTGCTAATTTCACCATTAAACTAGCCGTAGAGAATTTAGTTTAAAGAGAAAACGTGTCTAGAGAGCCATGATTTTTGAACTTAGCAGCGCCAAACTCCAGAGCTTGAAGCGGCCGGTCCTGAGCCAGGGTTTCACGATGCTCTTGGGACCGGAGACCGCTGGACTCAGTGCGCAGCCTCTCTTCTCTCTGCGAAGCTCCTCCACGGTGCCCTCTCTCTGGCCAGCCCCTTCCTCGGCCATGCTGAGCTCAGTGGGAGGAATTCTGAAGGCTCATATTTACTGCAGAATCAACTTTGATTGGGCAGATTTTGTGACAGTCCCCTCCCTCCCCCTTTGCCCACAGTTTAACTAATTGAAGGCGAAGGAGGCTGCGTGTGTGAGCCCCTGTCCGGGCAGCGCATCCTCTGCTCCTCTGCCTTTCCTTTTAAATACAGTGTCTCTCCCTTTCCCGTGCTAAGACTTAAAATGTTCCAAACGCTTCAAAAATAAATGATTTTTGAATCATCTCAGGACGACTACATAAAACGTTTTATCACATCTTCCTGAAGCACAATGGCATATTAAGAATTGATTTCATTTTACCCATATTCTCCTTTAGGGATATAGAGACATTATCTCAAATTATCATTCTAGAGACAGAGATGAGAATTTTGATCCCATCTGCTTCCCAAATCATTTTAGTTATTTTATTTCATTTCATTTCCCTTAAATCTCTTGGACAGTTATTTCCTTCCGTATTTTTTCATATCACTTAAAAATTACATTTTACTTGGCCTAGATCCAAAGGATTACATTGAAAAACTAAGGAATTATTGAGAAAAAATCCATTAGTGCAACCAGAGTGATCAGAAGAAATTGGCTAATTTCATGGTCTTTCTTTGGGCTCTTCATAGAAAATGGTTGAAATATGTCTGCCATTAGTAACTGGGCACTCTGAAATTGATTTAAAGCTATAGTGAGGAAGAAAAGCTGCACAGAGAAAATTAAGTCTTATATTTGGAGATATTAAAAAAAAAAAAAAAAAAAGAAACCGACAAGTTACCTGCCCAGGAGACTGCGGGTGTTGACTTTCTTTAAAAGCAGAAGTGGGCAAAAGAAGTTGTATAGTGAGCGAGTATGGCCGGAGAAACAAGAGCTTCTTTTGTGGTTCACACTGAGGCCTTTAAAGAGTAATTTCTCGTCAGTATTCTCAACTGCTTCTATGGGAAAAACTGTATGTTCCTGTTTTCCGGTGGAGTTGTCACCCAAGGATACTGGGTTGCTGTTGGACAAAAGTGACAGACATACCTACAGTTCTTCACAGGCCACCTCTGACTTTGCTGTGCCTGGAGCAGTTCCCCTGACACAACGCCGGAGCTCCTGGTCTCTGCGCTCCAGTCGCTCTCTCCTGGTCTCTATTCCTGCAGCTGCAGCACTTCCAGGGGGAAGGGGCCCTTGGCCAGGCTGCCGGCTCCTGCCCACCCCTGCAGAAGCCTCCAGTCCTTTGGGAAGCTCACGGCTGCCAGCAGGGGCTTGCAAAATGGGTGGGCTCATGGCGTGTGCGGTGGAGCCTGCAGGCTCTTATTACATACACTACGTGTTCCTCAGCCCAGCCAGGGGTAATGTGTTTGGGTTGTTCAGGGCTCAGACTAGTGGGTGAGGCCAGCAGGCAGGTGGAGTGGGAAGAGTTAAGAGCTGCATAAGCACCTACCTGGAGAGAGCAACCTTCTGAGTTTAATATCTAGAACAGAGAGAGAGAGAGAGAGCTGTCTGTCCCAGGTCTCACAAGTTGCTGACTCATTTCCGCTGAGCCCTCATGTGCATCTGCTCCTTCCACAAGGTTGCTGTTTGTTCTCATAGTGTGCTGTGCCTCTCACCAACACATCAAATTGCTGCTTGGGTTCGTTTCCCACGGATGTCAGCTTCACGTAGAAGCTGTAGAGCTATAGGAACGATTTTCATTGTGATTGGCCAGGTATCTAGCATGATGACCCCTGTTGCCTCCCTGGGGCCCAAAGCCCTCACACTTGCTGTGAGGGACTTGGCCTCATCCTTACCTGAGACTCTTCTGATACTGGTCTTTGGTGATTTTGTGCTTGTATGCCTTGCAGCCTGATGCAGAAATAATTCAACTCAATAAGAGAGAATATTTCCCATCAAGAGTCCAAAAGCCTTGTAAGCTGAACTGTACTTGCCGGGGAGATGTTTCCAGAGAACACTGAATGGGGCCCTGGCAGAGTGCAACCTGGCCAGTACTAATTAGTGGGGAACAGGAGTCAGTGACAAATCATTTCTATAGAAAAGAAGTTGCCCGTAAATCTGTCGTTGCATTGAAGATAGGCTGATGAACCATGGCAAGTTCATTACTGAGGTGTTTCAGAAATAATTCTCTTTCTTCAGAGGCAGAAAGTGTGGTCCAGAGGAAGGGAGCAATTAATTACGTTTCAGTGCATATATTGCCACGTATCTATTCAGTTTGAAACTATTACTAAGTGCATTCTTGGCCAAAGCGCTGAGGGGATAAAAAAATAAATCGAGCCTCAGGGATCATGAGCTCTGATAGAGGAAGATATATTCATAATGAAACTATGGCAAAGGCGATGTTTGGTGAGATGAGACAGGCGTTCTGCTTCCAGCCCTTTCCAGGTGGTTTTCCTGCTAAGGGTTTAAAAGGAAAGAGGTAGCACTTCAGCCTGCATCATCAGAGAAGTGGTACTTGAGCTCTGCATGGAGGGTGGCAAGGTTTGGGCCTTTAGAGATTGGGCCTGGCCTTCCAGGTGGGGAGCAGGGCAGGGGCTCGGCAGCCCCTGGCACTTGTGGGAATGCAGTGTTAAGCTCAGCTCTGGGAGGTTCCACCAAGCCAGTTCTTGGCACATCCGCTGGGAAGCAGGTTGTGAGTGGGTGAGCAGGGCCTGGACTGGGTTCTATGGGAAGCGTGGATCTGGGGCTGATATGGGAGCCAGCTGTTGGCCAGAGCTGGTCTCCAGAGAGTGGCGGGAAGCTGTGCGGGAGCTGGGCCACTGGGGACGGGGTTGGGGAGAAGCAGATGGAGTTGGACAGTGACTGCACAGGGTCTTAGGGAGTGATGTTAGGGAAGGGGTGACAGGTGAGCTGCTGGGGAGCCTGGGGGAGAGCGTCCCACTGAGGAGAAGGACTGCAGAGAAGGGGAGGGGGTGGAGGAAAAGGAAGGACAATGACATCATGGAGAGAAACCTGCTTGAGTAGGCTGAGGAGGCAAATGCCTGACTCCGGAAAAAGAGTGACAGGTGAGCCCAGGGTGCCCCAAGAAGACTCAGAGGGCAGCTCAGGAACTTGGGTGCTGTGCATGGCTTGTTACATACCTTGGCCTCAGCTTCTTCATCTGTCAAATGAGGTCATGATGCTAACCACCTGATGGGGTGCTGCGAGCATCAGATGTGTCTATAAGCAGCAGGCTCTGAGCAGAGGCTGGCTTGTAGTGAGCAGCGGACGTGCTTGTGATCCTGAGCATCCTCTAGAAGCGCTGCGTTTGCTGGGGGTGAGTGAAGACCTAGGCTATCTACAAGGGCAGTGGGCAGTGAGGGGAACTTAGTCTCCAGAGAGAATAAAGGGCCACACTTTGTTCTTGGAATCAAAGCAGGTCTTGTCCCCTGGGCCTCCGAAGCCCCCAGGCCTGGCTCCTGCCTGCCTCCCTCCTCCCCTCTGCCCGTTGAGCTTCTTGCCTTTTCTCAGGGTTGCCAAGAATGCCCTGGCCTAGGTCTGGTTCCCAGGGTCCACCTCCCTGCAGCTCCTCGGCGGCAGGTGGCGCACACATGGTCCTCAGGCCTCCCTGAGCCACCAGCCGATGTGGCCATGCAGCCTGATTCCATGTCCACGTTGCAGTTATCACTTCTTATCTTTGGTTTGTTTGTTTATTTTTTGGCATATCATTGTCTGTTTCCCTTCATTCACATGTTCTCTTCTGCTCAGTGGTCAGTCCTGCTACATGACAGGAGCTCTCTTACATGTTTCCAAATAAATAAATGAATGCATTTCTCTTTAACAGATGAGAAAATGAGAGACAAACCTAGGTAAAGAAGGTAGATTTTGATGTGCAGGATGACATCAAGGTAGCCATACTACCATGATTTCCTAATTTAAATCATTGTCTCAGTTATTTTTTCACTTGTTGGTGGGACAAAATACCTGGCACCCAGAATTGAGGAAGGAAAGGTTTATTTAGCCCACAGCTTGGGAGGTTTCAGTCTGCCCTCAGCTGGCTCCAGGCAGAGTGGCTCATGGCGGAGGGCTGCAGTTCATGGCAGGAGAAAACAGCAAAGAGCAAAGGGAAGGGCAGTAGCTGCGGCTTCTAGCCACCCCCTCCCTACCTTATATTATATACAAGCTACCACGGTGCAAGGGGTGTAGAACCCTCGCAGTGTCCATGCGCTCCTCGTGCATAGGGTGAGGATGTTTGCAAGCTAAGAATCCTGGCTCTCTGCTTAGTCACTTGATTCAACTTTTAAACAGTAAAATAAAACCTAGTGAGTGAGGAGGTACAATGCTAGGTATATCCAAAGGTTATAAAATCTGTATTTCAAAGAGACACCAGTACTTTCATGTTCACTATAACATTATTTTTAATTGCCAAGATATAGAATTAATGTAAATGTCCTCAATAGGAAAAGAAAATTTCTTATGCAGTGGAATATTATATGAGCATCAAAAAGATGGAAGTCTTGTCATTTGGGATATGAAAATGGAGCTCATTATGCTAAGTGAAATAGGCAAATGACAGAAAGATAAATACTATATAACCTGTTATACATGGAATTTTAAAAAGCGAGCTCCCAGAAGCAGGGAGGAGCAAGGTGAGGTCCTGTGGTAAGGATGTTGGGTTCAGAATGGAGAGATGTTGGTCGGAGGGTGCAAAACCTTAGACAGGAGGAGTAAGACAGATCTAGATTTAGGATGGCAACTATATAATACAGTACTGTACGCTTTTAGGTTGTGAAGAGATCTCACAAGCTCTCTCGCAGAGAGCAATAAGCGTGTGTGGCGATGAGTATGTTCACTACCCTGATTTTCCCATGGTGCATTCATTAGTATGCGAACATCGTGTTGCACGTGGTCAATGCACACAGATTTTATTCGCTATCAATGAAAAAGTGATGGGGTGAGCCTCGGGTTTGGGGTGTTGGAAAGGCTCAAAGCGGAGGTGGTGTTGCAGAAATGCAGGGAGCCACACTGCCCCACCCCCCAGGAATGGAGAAGAGAGCTCTCCACTAGGAGCTCCGCAGGAGCAGGTGGTGGGCGGAGCCGCTGCTTCTGGTCCTGCTCTCTGCCTGAAGCCTTTTCCTGGGCTTACTGCTGGAATCATGCCAATGGAGAGCCCTATCTGGGTCCACACACAACGAATTCAAGAGCAAAGGACGGGGAGGGTGCCAGTCCCGTGGGCCCAGCTTTCGCGTGCGGGACGCTGCTCCCTAGCAGGTCTGCCCCAAGGCCGGCACGCGTCAGGTGGGACCCTGCTCCTTCCGCAGAAGTCGCCTTTACAGGGACAGCTCTTCCACAGACTTGCCTGCTCTCTAGAGTGACTGATCCTTCAACTTTCCCCTCACCTTTTATGGTCGATTTTAATAATTTTTTTAAAGGGACGTTTACAGAGTAAGGCTTTTATTTATCTGTTTATTTTTTAGTTTCTTGAGTTGGATTTGCCTGGGTAATTCTCTTAAACACTATCATATTCTTTCTTTTTTTCTGTATTTTTTAGGGAAGGGTCTACAGGGTGATCAGGATCTCACTACTAGATCGGACTCCAGCGCTCCACCTGTTTTCAGCCTCCCAAGAGCTGGGAGTACAGCTGTACACCACCACGCCCAGTCTCAATCACCCTCTCCGCGCGCCCCCAGCGGGGGGCCGGCCCAGCAGGCCTGGGCACTATCATTCTCATATTCTTAGTTTTGTATATTGTAATTCTTTCTACATCTGTTGTGTCAGGTTTGGGAGAGGTTTAGCTATTTGATCCATCTTTTCAGAGAGCCAGCTTTCAGATTTACATATGCTTTCTGTTCTTTGCAGCATCATTTTAACTGCTCTTTGTTTAAGTGAATTTATTTTGTTTCTAACAACTTTCTGAAATCAGTATTAAATACACATTAAATAAATATTTCAATATAAATAGTCAATACATGCATTTTAAAACTACTTTTAAGTCATTAAAAAAAAAAAAAAACTATGGTGCACAGGTTATGGTCAGAACCCTTTTCTTTGCTTCCAGGTAGTAGGAATATCACTTTTTTTTTTTTGGAACTGAGAATCAAACTCAGGACCTTGCACTTGCCAGGCAGGTCCTTGTGCCCCTGAGCTATCTCCCTAATTCCTAATTTTTTTTTGCCTCATATACTTAACTACTACATAGTGTTTAATAGGTATAACTGGTACATTTTATATTACAGAATATCTCATTTTATATCTCATTCTATTGTTAGAATATCTCATTTTATTCTGTTTTCATTTTATTCAATTTTCATAACTAATTAAAATATAGCATTAGTATGACTCTCTGTACTGGGGATCAAACTCAGGACCTTGCATTTGCCAGACTCATGCCATTGAGCTATCTCCCCAGCCCAGACTGACTCTTTGAAAGTAGCGTGGCAGTTCTCATCATGAAGAACTGGACCTCTGGAATTTATCTTTCTAAGTCCATTCCAACTGTACTTCTGTCGAGACAGCCTATAATGACATCCACATTACTGTTCACTCTTTTGGTGTACAGTGGTGTTCATTTACCTATGTCTTCTCAATTAAGTGTGCTTAATTTGAACCTTCATTGTAACCAAGTAATTTTTCTTCATTATAAAGGAAAATGGACAATTTTCTATTGGGTTTAAGTTGCAGTTCTGTTTTCGCCTAGACCACAGACTCCCTGGGCTCATTTAAATATCTTCCATTAGTGTAGGTTTGTGGCAGTGGGCTCTGTAAGCCTGCATCAGCTGGCCCAGGTGAAATGCTATGCTTTCAAAGGAAGGAAAGACCTAGAAGTGGGCTGTGTAATCATTTGGTTTCCAACTAAATCAATAAAATGCTTTGATGATTGATAAAAATGAGACTTTTTTATTGTTAAAGCAAGGCTTTAGGAGGAGGGGGAGTGGCACAGGCAGTATCTACCTACTACAAGAACACTCTCACGTTATGCTCCAGTAGTGGATCCCTACCACGCTCAGAGTGGAAGTCCGGTTTACAAAGAGCTGTCAATTACATGCGCACCCACTGCCTGACTGGGAAAATGTTGGCTGTCACTCTGGGATGTGACTGAGCGCAGTGCACCTTTATAATGGGGAGGCTTGTGGTCGAGAGACAGCCAGCTCACGTACATCTTCACGCTTGGGCTACAGCTCCATGGGTGACTAGGTGGGTAGCGTGGTGGTCTCAGGTGCAGGGATTTATTCCAGTAAGTTCCTCACAAATGAAAAGTGTTGGGAGCTCCAAATGATTCATCATTTCTGCTTCCCCATTCTTCCCTACCTCTTTTATTACTATTATGATGAATTTGAAATCAAAGGATGAAAAATATCAATATTACACAAATGGTCACTTTCTGGAATAATTTTATTTATGTAGTGTGTTCTAATGATGAAGATCCCACCATCATTTTAGGTGGGATTTTCAGAATGCTTATCATGCTATCAGTATTTTGCACCTACTTTAAAGCTAACATGCTCCCTCTAAAGTAGGTCATTTGTCATTAGCATGAACTCTGAGAATTGTTCGAGACCCATACAATAAGTCAAACTATGGCAAAACAAAATTAACAAAATTCAGATAAGGCCTGGGCATGGGATTTAAAGGCTAAATTGGGAGATTATCATCTGCATATTCCATCATGGGCCGGATGGGGGCAGCAGAGAGCCGACCGAGTCCCACTCAAGGGAAGGCCCGCCCATGTCCTTGGAGCTGTAGGCATGGGTGGCAGGGGCAGCAAGTTCGGAGAAAGAATCAGGCTTTTAATTGCACCTGCAGGGAAGGGAGAAAAGCAAGAGAGAAGCTCCAGGATGAGAATGCAGTGGCAGCAGAAACCGGAGTAGGATTTAGGGTTGATACGTGAGCTTGGGGAAGGAAGCAGCCACAGCAGAACATGGAGGTGAGAGTGGGTGGGAAGACAGGAGGTCCCTTGGGAAGCTGGACGGCCCCGTCTGTGTTTCTTCCAATGCCCTCCCAACATGGTGGGCCTGGTCCTTACCTCATCCGCCTTGGTTTCCTAAGTGGAGTGGCTCTGAGTGGACTGAGATCTGAAAGACGCCAACCACCCGTATCTCTGGAGCTCAAGTTATGACGGGTGTTCTTGTTCCATTAACACGTGTTGAAATGACTTGGGAGGCACTTGGGAGGATGCGGTCTAGACTAGGGTGTGGTGGTGCAGTTTGGACTGGGCTTTCTCCTTATGGTTATGGTAAAGGACTGCTGTCTCGGACAGTGCCCTGCCCGTCTTCTGAAGCATTTTTCACAATCACTCGGGAAACAGAACTCCGTGCTTCTTTTTACAGAATGGTCTGCTGCACTGGGAACATCAAGCTCTCACTGTGTGGTCTTGTGGGAATTATCTTCGAACGGCGCTAATTGCCAAAGGCAACCACAGGCAGCCTTGACTCCCCTGAGTTGGCAACCTGGGCTTGAAGCATCTGGGTTGGGAGCAGATAGTTCTTCCTTACCACACCTCTAGGTGACCGGAACAGAAAACTGCCACCCAGTGGAGAAGTCACTATGTCCTAGCAGAAGATGATTTATCTCAGGGCATATCTATGCCTCTAAAAGCTTAGGAGCAGCAGCAGGCTTTTGAATCATTCCTCTGAGCTAATTATGACAGAGCTTGAATTATGTAAGACACTTTGGACACGGGGAAAGAAAGACAAAGGGAGGGTACATGAAAATTCTTGGAAGATACAGAAAGTTTGAGCTGAGCTTAGGACATCAGACTGTGGGAGCTGATTTCCTTGAGAAAAGGGGCGGAAAGTTTTTGGTCAGCGAGGACACCAGGATCCATCGTTTCCTCTTCTTAGCACTGTCTGGGGTAACTTAATGGTGATGGAACTGACGGGATAGTTAACCCCTGCCTGCCTCTATGTACCTTTTTGTGGAATGAGAATCAAAGCGCTTGCTGACCGTATTTTGAAAATATACGTATGTATGTATATATATATATATATATATATATATATATATATATATATATATTTTTTTTTTTTTTTTTTTTTTTTTTTTTTTTTTTTTTTTTTTTTTTTTTTTTTTTTTTTTTTTTTTTTTTAGGGCAAGAGTAGAGACTATCACTGACCTTCACAGAGGGTTTCTGTGAATAAACACCAACATAAAAAGCATTTTATTCATGAAACTCAGGGTGTCGAGAGTCTTTCCCTAGAGGAAACAGACACCCAGTGGCACTCTGGGTTCAGTTTGCATTGTCCTATTTATTAGTAACTCTCATGAGTTATTAGTCAATATTTGTTCTCTCTTATTTGACATCCTCTTTAAAAGACTGAATATAGAACATCCGTCTTTGCTGATTTTGCTCTTGTACACTTGGCAAAGATTGACTGATTTTAGTTTTCTTTTTGGACTGTGCTTCTTAGTGGCTTGAAATGAGCATGGCTTTTTTGTTTGTTTGTTTGTTTTACTCTTTTACCCACATTGTCAATAACAGAGTCCTGCTGGGAGCAGGGTGTGTAGTTTTATTTCTGTAGCAGAGTTTACAGGGTAGGGAGGGCTTTATTTTTTCAAATACTGGAGCTGTTTCTCAGAGCTCTTCTGCTTTTACTAACGAGAATTCACAGTTCTCTTGAGCAGTACAGTTAAACTTTTAAATATGTCTAGAAAAACCATGAAAAACCATGTTAAAATAAGTGCAGAGAAAGAAACAGGAAGTGAACAGAAGCTGTGGTGGAAAGAGGAACTGGCTGTGTCAGGGTCCAACTTGATTATCTGTGTGTGAGGTAAATGGGTGGAATGGGACAAATCCCTAGCCATGGTGCAAAGACGAATTCAGCATAAGGACTTGCGACTTTCCTTGCACATTAGACTCGCACTGAGTCGAAGGAAGACATGGACGCACGCATCTCCCCCCAGGAATCAGCACATCGAAGGACATGGGTCAGGCACAGGCATTTGTAAGGCTCCTTAGGGAGGAAGCCAGGGCTGGGCCCTACTGATAACCAACACCAACAGGCTTCTCACAAGCATCTCCAAGGAGGGTCGTGGCCTAGGGCAGACATCTGTCTAGCAAACAGCAGTCCAGGGAGCTTTATTAATTAGTGCCCTTGATTCTAGCGTTGCACCGGGAATCAATCACATGCTGTAATCCAGCCACCTTTGAAAAAGCCCCACCTAGAAGCACATGAAGCTTTGGAGGGACAGCTACACACAGCCATTACAGATGGTTTGCCCTTATGGAAATTGCAGTGCTATTTCTATCTTTCAAAATCCTCAGTCCACTTGTGGAAAGGATATAGCTTGAGGTTGTATTTTGCATATTGAATGGCATGTCTGTCTTGTATCTCAGGAGGGCATTGTCTTTATCCTTAGTGCTAGGTGTCCTCCCTCATGTGACTCAAAAGGTCACATGTTGCAAATATGCCAGAGGATGTGACCTGTCCCAAACAGGAGTGAGAAACATATTTAGGTGGTGTGTGCTGTTCTGTCTGGGACATTTTTGCTATGGCAGCCGGAATGGCCTCAGACACCTGGGCTGTTGCAGGTCCTAACCGGTCCTTACCCCTCCACTCCCCAACTCACAGTTCAGCCTGCGCTTCCCGGTTTCAGGGCCCCTTTAGAGCACAGGTCTGATCACATCACTCTGCTTGCAAGGCTCCACAGTTTGCTGTAGGTCTTAAAGTGCACATCACCATGGTCCTCTGGATGGCCTGCAAGGCTCCACCTAGCCTAGGCTCCTGTGTGTCTTCTGCTTTCTCTTTCCCTGCTGCTTGCCAGTGTCAGACTAGCCACGCCACGTGTACCTGGGGCCCTCTGGTCTTTGCGCTTGCTGTTGTCCTGGCTGATATGTGCCTGAAATGTGCTCTCCTCTGATTGGCTACTTGTCTCATCATCCATGCCATTTTCTGGAGTCACCTTATTTGATCACAAACCGAAATGCTGAACCCTTTTTCCTCATCTTCCCTGTCTTTGTTCCCTGATAACCTTTCCTTTAGTGATGTCACCATTTGACCTTTTCCCCTCCCTATTTTTATCTATTGGCTATTGTTTTAATCAGTGTGATTATGACAAATGTAACATGGGTTGCTTTCAATGTAGAAATCATTTCTCATGGTTCTGGAGGCTGTAAGTCTGAGATCAGTGGTAGTTTGGTTGGTCTTTTTGGTAAGGATGTCTTGTGAGTTGCTGACTGCCTTCTAGCTATGTCTTGCCTTGGCAGAAAAAGAACTCAGGAGGTCTCAAGAGGGCACCAATCTCTTGGCAAGTGCTCCACCCTTGTGACCTTACTATCTTCCAAAAGATCCCATGTCTTAGCATTTCACATTGGAGGTTTAAAATTCAGCACATGAATTTGGGAGGCAGAGAGAGAGAGAGACAGAGACAGAGACAGAGACACAGAGAGAGACAGAGAGACAAAGTTCCATCCCATAATACTTTGTCTTGCTCTATTAGAATATAAGCTCCCTGTAGTCAGGGATTTTTGTCAGTTTTGTCTGCTGCTGTGGCCTTAATATCTAAATCTCTAAGTGGTACCTTGTAAGTCCTCAGTAAATAATTGTAGGTTGAAAAGATGAACAGTGTCTCTAAAATCCTGTAACCAAGCATTGCCTGGTTCTTGGTCTCCCTGGGGTCGAACTGTCTACCTGTGGGGGAACTGGCTGTTACACGAGCTCTGTATCTTCCTGTCTGACTGGACTTCTTCCAGCTGCCTGGGATCACTGCTGGTCACTTCCTGACCCTTGCTCAGTTAGCCAGGTGCTGTGTATTTTTTTTTTTTTTTTTTTTTTTTTTTTTGAGCGCTTCTCCTGGCTGAAACCTTCATGGGGCTCACCTTCTTGTTTTCCCCGAAACAAGCACCCCGGGTCCTTACCTGAGTTCTGCTCCTTGAGTTATGACTCTCTGGTCAACTGGTTCTCGCCTGAGCCCTCTTTAGGATGATTCTTAATGCTGCTTCTGGCTGGCTCTGCACACCAGACTGTGGAAATAATGGTTCTTTTTAAGGTGGCGCTGGAGTGTGAGAGAGTGGTGAGAATGTCTCAGTGTGCCGGACTGAGGCTGTGCTGAAATGACGACCAGGACTGCGTAGGGGCAGCCTCCTGTGCTCCTGATGGGAGCGGAAGTGCGAGGTGGGCGAGGGTCTCTCTAGCTCTGTGCTCTGGGCTGTGACTGTTGGTCTGGTCATCTAGAAGCCTCTGGAAGCCTGAAGGACTGTGGAAAGGAAATGGGGCTGTCCGCGCGCTACTTCATGACACTTTCCTCAGGCATAGAGAAAAGAAACCTCATTGTCCTCAATTCCAGTGTTAAATAACCTCAGCTCACCTTGCTGGCTGAGGGACTGCCCATTCTTTGCCTGGATAAAGAGCACACAAACTCTCGGGACAGGCGCTTCTCCAGGTCCGTGCTTCTGGTACTCCCTTGGCTCAGTAGTGGCCACAGCTGGGGGACCCAGGGCCAGGTTTTTCTTTCTGCTTTTTGCTTCGAGTGTGGATTCTTCCAGAACTCTTTTGAAACACAGACCAAACAAGCCTCTGTTGAGTCAGCTGCAGCACCTACGGAAGGCCTGCTCACAGGAGCTGCAGGGGCCACTTGGAGCTGGAAGCCGGTTGTCGCACCTTGCTCCAATCTCCCAAGGGCTCAGTTACAGCAGAAGGCACAGAGAAATTCAAAGACCCCCAAACCAGGGTTTCCAGACGCAGGGACGTCACCTGTGTTCACCTCCCCATAGGAAAGCGTCTGAGACCTTATGGAGTTGCATCCAACTCTTTATTTCCTACTCCAGGATTTTGGTTTTCGTGTTATTTTCCTGGGGCCGAAAAGAGTTCTTTCCCTGGGCTGTTTGGTTTGTTCCCACTTTGTCTTCTATTTCCTTTATAAGAAAAATAAAAAGCACCGTCAGTCGCAGTTGGAGAAGGGCACTATTCCATGCTGAGTCAGCGTGGACATCTTCCATCTCCCCAAGTAGCGACTTGCCCGGTGTAATAGGGAGGCCAGAATCAAGCTTGAGGCGTGGGGTCTGCAGGCTACGCGATCTGCACCTCGGGGCCGGCTCATAGCACAACCTGTTACTTGCTGAGTAAAAGGAAAGTTTTGAAAATTAATATCTTTTTGAAATTGTTCGCTTGACAGTTTCAAAACACAAGAGATATTCATTCCTATTTATTTTAGAAAAACGATGTAAATTGTAAAATTTGGTAAAATGTACTGAGTTGGAAAGGAAAAGTAGTATATATGAACTATTTACAAATTGGGGAGAAACTATGGGACACATTGTAGGATATTAAACATTTCATTTACAGTGGTAAATTCGTGGTTTTTAATTTTCTTCAGGCTTCCTTAAGAATCTGATGAAGTCTCCACTCTTCCTTTAGAAAATGCCTATGTGTGTAAGTACCCAAGAGTGGTGAGACTTCAGCGGTCACAAATGCCCTAGGAATGCCTATGCAGACATTTGCTTTGTGTGGGTGGAATAAGCAAATAGAATTTACACTGATTTTATGGAAGAGAAATGTCATTCTATAGCAATCAAAGTTTAGTTGTGAGGGAAATGCTATTAAACACATTTATTGCCCAAGTAATGACACAAAATTATGCTCATACCATTATCCATTTGAAGCGTATTTTACACTCAGGGTCATCTGCATGATCTCAATTCCTGCTCTTTAGTTGCTATTATCCTTGTATTTTACTTAGTGCCAAATAGTATGCAATTTAAATACTGCACGATACAGCCGACCACTGATGTAATTACTTGGTTCTCTTATTTTCTTCTTGTTAGAGCTTTTCCTTCTTACCCCTACTTCAAGGATGTTAGCATCAGTGGTGGGCCAGGCTGGTGCTGGTGCCTGCTGTGGGAGGACCCATTCTCCACGAAGCCTGGTGGGCCGGAGGACTCCTCACTCCTGGTCTCGGCCGGGTTCATGATGCTCGCGGCTGTGAGGATGAGGCCTTCCTTTGCTCTTGCAAGCTACCAGGGGGCTTTCTTCTGCAATCAGCCTGCACTTGCTCTGTGATTCCGGTGCTCAAGCAAGCTGGATGGAGGAACTCAGTGACAAAGTCTGTGCTGGGTTTATCTAAAATTCATTTTTTTTTTTTTCTGACACT
Organism: Myocastor coypus; assembly: GCA_004027025.1. Classification (NCBI taxonomy): domain Eukaryota; kingdom Metazoa; phylum Chordata; class Mammalia; order Rodentia; family Myocastoridae; genus Myocastor; species Myocastor coypus. Next base: position 51,836 of record PVJA010008041.1, read on the forward strand.
AGCTCCTTATCCTTGGCTGAAATTCATGGGGTTTTCCTTTCTGATTAAAGTACATACTTATTGTCATTGAAAAGAAATTACTGGGAGGAATTTTTTTTTTTTTTTTTTTTAAATAGGCTGACTTTGAACTTGCAACGATCTTCCTGCCTCAGGCTCTCCAGGGCTGGGGGACTGGCACATGCCACCGTACCCAGCTCTTTCTGTGACCTTCCCTATGAAGATGTGTTTTCACCCTTGTGTCTGGTGACTAAAGTGGATGTGGAAAAGGAAGGACGTAGGGGCAGGGCAGGGCTTTCCGGGCAGAGTGTTGGGAGAGGCAGAACCAAGGGGCAGGTCCCTGGGGACCAAGAAGGGTCGAAGAGCTAGTTTTGTAGGAAAGTAAGCTTTCTGTTATAAATCATTGTGTTATCATTCTATACAACAAAGTCATTTGTTCCTTTTTTCTTTTTAGGTATTTGGTACTGAGTCTCACTATGCAGCTCAGACTCATAGTGATCCTCCTGTTTTCAGCCTCCCCAGTCCTGAGATTCACATGTGAACCACCAGTCACTCTGAGTCTCAGGGGCCAGTTCAGCATGCCCAGGGCTGGGGCTGGTGCAGTTTATGGTTCTGGGGAATAAACCCTGGACCCTGAGCTTGCCTAAGCAGGCTCTTAGTCTACTGAGCTATCTTGCCAGCCCTAAAACAATTTATTCTAATAGAAAAAATTCAATAATTAATTCTTCACATGGCATATTTTTGGTTTGTTGCATTTCTTATTTAATATGAAATGTCTTTCTATAGATGAAATGTATATTTTAATGAAATTCATCCCCTCCAAAGTATTTTCTGCTTACTATTTTTATCTAAGGGAAGACAAGTCTCACACTTTTTTTTTCTTTTGAGAAAGAGACTACATATCTTTAGGCTTTAAGCAGAGCTTTAAATGACAGTATAGAATGTTGTCAGGTATTGGTTATAATATGACTCTTGCCAAATACCCTGGGCCTGCACATTGAAAATAGCCTTATTGCTGTGTGTGGCAGTATGTGTCTATACTTCTTGCACACTGGGAGGCTGAGGCAGGATGATAACAAATTTGAGCCAAGCTTAGGCAATCTAGCAATTCAGTGAGATCCTGTCTTAAAATAAAAATTTAAAAAAAGCTGATGATGTAGCTCAGTGTGAGGGTCCTGGGCTTAATCATCCAGGACCATGAAAACAAAGAAGCAGGGCTGGATTTTGTGCCTTGAAAGACTGGCACTTGGGATCTAAATGAGTGTTTTGATTACGTGCTTTGATGGCAAGGAAGATGAATGCTTGATAATAAGAATCACTGAAGAATATGCCTAATTTTCACTGCATGGGCAGTGACAGATACAGCCAGAGCTCGACTCTGCCATGATGTCACCATGCCTTGAGTCTACTCTTCCTAGAAGCCTGGCTTTCTCTAGCCCTACGGGGCTCCATTTCCCCAGGGACTTTCATTTTAGCCTTCTTTCCACCTCCAGATACCTCTCTGGGGCTCTTGACCTCAGGCAGGATTTCCAGAGTCAGTCCTGAGAGCCTTGGTGTGACTGGCCAAGTTGAGTAACAGGTTGTGTCCTAGGTCACCGGCCAGACTCTAAACCCAGTTTCTCTGCCAGTCACCTCACTGTGGCCTGGCACTTATCAGGGGTCTGCTATGGGTGCTGGGGAGTGGTAGGGTGTTGCTTAGTTGTCTAGGCAGTGGGATCTGGGGGGCAGTTTGCAGTTTCCTTTAGAGCAATGGCTGGGTGGTCAGTATCGACTGGTATTTCCAGCGGAGCATCTCTTCAATTCTGGTTGTTCTTCATGAAAAGAATTAGAAACACAGAGCTGCTTTTATGGTGGGATAGAAGTGAGCCAGTTTGTGAGCAGTGGGCACTGAAGACATTGCTATTAAGGACAAATGGAGAATTTAGGCAATTATTGGTATACATGAGCCCTCAAGTCTGCTGTCAGCTGGGATATTGGACAAAAGCACACACTTCAAGTAAAAAACCCTGATTTTTTTTTTTTTTTTTAATTTTAGCCCAGATCACAGCTAGATTTTGCTTGCATGACCCAGACAGAGTACACCAATTTTCTGCTTTACTTTGCTTATGGAAAGCAGGCCACTTCTGGAACAGAAGACTGTCTCCAAAAAAAGGAGACAAGGGCGTAACCTGGAGAAAAAGTCTAGCATTTTCATGGTTCTTTGTTTCTTCGTATACTGTATGACACTATAAGGGAATTTATACATCCTCTCTCTCTCTCTCTCTCTCTCTCTCTCTCCCTCTCTTTTAAAATAAATACGTAGCAAGTAGCATTAGTTTGAAGAAAAGTCAGTTTTTTTTTTTTTTTAAATTTGAAAACCATATGTGTGGCTATCAGGCATCATGGTATAATACTTGTCTTTGAATTATACTTGTGCAATTTAATTTGTTCTGTGTTTGTTTCAATTATGCTGCATTATACAGTTTCATTAAATTTTTTCTTCTTGTTTTTTCTTCATCAAGTCTGTCGAGTTGTGGTGAATACAGTTTAATTAGGCAATTTTCCTCAGAAAGAGTTTTTTTCCCTTTTGAGAAAGCACAGAATATTTCCAAACAGTATTAGTCTCAGCACATATTATCATTTTTAGTGAATTTGTCAGGATGATCAATTTCAACCTGGCTCATAATTAACTTTCTATACCAATCTGATAAAAACGTTTGCACTCACTCCCTAATAAAATTCTGATGGTCTTCCCAAGACTCATACAAAAGGTGTGCCCCCACGGGGCGTCCCTGGGCATGGGACCTCAGGCACCCCTGAGCATGGGCTCAGATGCTGCTTGGGGGTGGAGGGCTTGCGTCGGAATGTCTGAATTTGAACCTGGCTCCATGGGCGTAGGTACTTAATCTCACTGACAAATGGTTTCCATATCTGTAAAATGGGTTCTCGGTACTACTTTACTTGGTTGTTGTGAAGACATTTAGAATGCCTGTGCGTGGCTGTGAGCATGGACATCTACCTGTACTATTATTACCTTAGTTCTCTTCCTCTCAAGAAAGTACATACCAGGATGCAAATGAATCTCAGTAATAGTCATTTAGGGATAAATTATCCGATTTACATTTTATATAAATTTTATATTCTACATTTATATTTTCCTTTTGTATTTTAGAACAGGGTCTACAGGGCCTCACTACATAGATCCTACTCATAGTGATGCACCTGTGTTCAGCCTCCCGAGGCTGGGGTTATAGGCGAGTGCCACCACACCCAGTCTCAGTCCCCCTCTTAGCATGCCTTGGGGGTGGGGCTGGCACAGCCCGCAGGGAATCGAACCCCGGCTGCTTTGTCTGCTTAAGCAGGTGTTTTCATGTACTACATTTATATTTTCTAGTGGAAAAGAAATAAGCTATCATCAGTTCTGAATCTACTGGGTGTCCTATTTTGAGGACTGTTTTGCAAATTAATTTTCTTCTGCATATTAATGTGTACAACTCACTGAAATGGATAGCTAAATGCTGTTTGAAGGGTATAATTTACCTATTTCGGCCAATAAAATAATGGAGGAACTTAATTAATTAAAAATATTTTGCTTTTGAAACATTAAACTGTTTTTGTCAAGTAATTTACCTTTCACCAGAAATTACAGTAAAAAACCAATGAAACTTTGGAAATGCTTTGTATACATGATTATTCCTTGTATAAATGATTGTTTTCAAAATTTTACTTTGGTGAAAACGATATCAAATACTTCACATATTAACTACAATCTGCCCTGCTGTACATATTCTGAGAAAGTTAATCTCAGGCAAACTGGCAAGTTAAACTACTTTATGGACACCCTCAGAAATACAGAGAAGGAGGAGGAGAGCTGACAGCATCTACTTCAGAACTTCTGAAAGCCTCAGTCATGAGAGTTTGGGTTTCCCTGCAGGCGTCAGGCTTCAGGCCTCCCCGGACTATCCTTCTCCTCCCTCCAGAGAGCCGGCCTTGCTCAGGCTGGTCGAGTCCAACTGCCTAGTGTACTTTTCCAATATGTATTTAAAGCACATGAGACATGAATCATATAGTAGATCTTATGAAATTTCAGTATTATTTTAAAAATTTGGATGTCTGGAGGTAAAGGATTTTCCTAGCATGGCTGAGACCTGGGGTCCATCCTTAGTACCTCCCAAATTATTTTAAAACTGTTTTATTTTACAGTATTTGTATTTATGTTAGGAGAAGAAAACAACAGCAGCAGCAACAACAACAATAACATCAGCACACACACACACACACACACAGACACACAGACACACAGACACACACACACACACTCCATGCATACACCAAATAAAACTACCCAAACAAAATTCCCAGAAGCTTGTAAATGGCTGCAGGAATTCCCACGCGCTTTATCCTATGACAGAAGCAGGGCACCAGAGTCAGAGAAGCCAGACTGGTGTGGCTTCCCAAGCCCAGACCCTAACTAATCAGGTGACACAGTCAATGCCTCAAAGAGAAAGTTGCAAAAAAGAGGCATCCCCCACTTCTTTTAGGGGTAGCTGATTCCAGAGGAGCAAGGTATACCTGTGGGGTGAAGGCTTTATTAGTACTCTCCCCTGACCACCACTGTTGGACATGCCTGTCTAGACACTGAGCTTTATTATGAGAGAAAACGATCCAGATTACATAGAAGAATTTGGGGAGACTGACACATGACTGGCCCTTGGTAAACATCTGTATAACAGAAGCGGTAAAAAAGTTTGAAGCAGACCTTGCTGGAGCAAGGAGGGTCACCCCCTCCTCTATTATTCCAAGGAGATTTTCCAATCCCAGTCAAATGGTGGTGCTAGTTCTTTAGTTTTGAACGTCTGCATTTCCTAATTTCATGGTCACAACAGCCTCCGAGCGGCTTCTGCCAAAACTGAAAATGCAGGCTCCAAGCTCACCAGCTCTCTGACGGGCAGCAAAGGTTCATGCCCTCCTCCTGCCCTCTCTAGCCCAAGAAGACAGTCTCTGAGGGTCTTTCTGCTCCTCAAGTAGGTACTCCTATTTCTTCTTCTCAATTTCTTTTTGCTGTAATGTGCTGCTGTATCCAAGCAGGCTAGAACCTCAGAGCTTCCCTTCCCTGCTGAAACATGGTCATCTTTCTTTCACTGCTCCAGGGATATTTTGCAGAGTGGCTGCAAGTACGACCACGACGTTAACACGTTCAGTCTAAACTCCGTCCAGGGGAAATTCACTCTGGGAGCGAGGCTCCGCTGAGTCAGAGGGCAACACGTCGACCCTGCTAGCACAGCCCCGACAGGCTGCCTGCCTGCCCTAGATAACGTATATTTATTGGATCCAGTTCCAGCCATGAGACACTAGGGCTGAAATGTGTCGGAATTTCAGAAGTTTGTAATCAGACCGATCTTGAACAAGCTTGAATACTACCTCTTTTCTTAATCTTTGGGGCCATAACTTATGTAAGTGAACTAAGCAATCTGAACAGGCCATTTTTTGTTTCCCGGGAGCCGACAAGTTTTCTGAAAAGCTATGAAGTCTAGCCATCCAAGAACGGGACATCGTGTCTTGAAATTTCTCATGATTTTTAGGAAAATTCTTTTGACTCCTGTTGTCCTGGTTTTCTCTCTCTGAGGAGGACTAGTGGGGACTTTGCAGCAGGGCCATGTGCACTGTAGGGACCGTACCCCAGATGCAGTGGTGGATCCCTGCAGTGACGCGGTCGTCACAAAGGCAGGGCAGGATACTTTCATTTTGGCCAGAGGAATGCCGCCCATTTCAGGAAACGTTTGTTAAGTTGTCAGTCTCATGCTCGTTCAAGAAGCTAAGCAGTTTTTGTTCTCTTTGGCATGTCCATAGAAGGCAACATGATTAAAATATTTTTTTTTGTTTTTTTTTTTTGAAAAAGTTTACTTAATGTAAGGGTTGGGCTTACTCGGGATTTGTGACCATGGCAGTGATTCTTATCCCAAGGTGCCAGCTTTTTATGGCTTTGGGGGTCAGCTTGAACAGCCTCACAGACAACCTTCTGGGCTGGGGTTCCTGGGAAACTCCTCTGATTTTGTGTGACACAGGCTGACAGCTAGAACCCAGAAGTCCCAGGTACAAGGCCTTTGAGCTAAATCTTAAAATGCACAGTCCCAAGAAATTCAGTCGGAGGGGAACTTCTGAGCTTTGGAGTTCACAGTCTATTTTTATTTGAAAAAAATTCTTCCTGTTTTTCAAAAGCAAATATTAGCTTCAGGTTTGTTAATAGCTTGTGAACACCATTCATGAGGCCTTTGGAAGAAGGCTAGAATATCTCAGAGGCCACAGACAACACTGTTAGATTTTCAGAGAAATTAAAGATAATAACATACATATCAGAGGTGTGGCATAGAAAAGTACAGATTTTTTAGTATAAATACAAGGGCTGTATTTACTACCAGTAAATACTAGCGGGCTTTTTTTTTTTTTTTTAAGATTCTGAGAGATACCTATTTTATTGCTGGTGACAGTCAAGCGAAGGAAAAATTCATGTGTCTTAAACATACAGTGAGAACAAAATCTTTACGTTTCAGTGAATTGTGTTGGACAGACTAGGATTTTGAGCTAGCTATTTTCAACCTTCTTCAGAACACTCACTCTCAGTTACATGCAGTAGAAATATAGTAGGTGGGTCTGGGGACATAGCTCAGTAGCGCAGTGCCTGCCAGACAAATGTGAGGCCCTGAATTCAATTCCCAGTACAAAATAAAAATAAAAATAAAAATAAAAATAAAAGCCGGGCATGGTGGCTCACGCCTGTAATCCCAGCACTTGGGAGGCTGAGGCAGGAGTATCAGTGCGAGTTCAAGACCAGCCTGGGCTACAAAAGTGAGCTCAAGGCTAGCCTGAACTGCATAGCGAGACCCTGTCTCAAAAAGACAAAAAAAAAAAAAAGAAATCCTCTAGGTAGGTGCCTGCTGAATGGTTATCCATCCAGTTTGTCTCAGTATTTGCATTTAGTGAGTACAGTCCTCAGTCCTCTGGGCTGCGGCCTGGCGTTTGAGCTTTCATTGGCTCTAAGTAGCAACAACTCCATTCTGCGGTCACAGAATGGTTACAAGAAAAACTGGGCAGGAGAAAGACTGTCTCACTTTGACAAAACCATCATGCTAGCTGTAAAAACTCACAGGTGGACTTCTTGGATGGCTGCTGAAACATGGTCCGGCCTATCCACATTTACTGAGGGTTGTCTCTGTCAGTTATCCTGGACAAAAAAACATCAACTGGGAAGCCCCTTTTCTTTCTCTCTGCTCTAGAGTCTCAAAATGTGCTATTTTAAATGGAAGGTGTTTACAAGTGGCTTTTGCTGAAGACAGTGATGATGTTGAGTTTGCCTTTGGGACAGCATCCTGGAGGTTTCTCCTGGACCACTAGCCCACGAGTATACATTTTTTTTCTCTTGAAAGCCAATGACTCCTTTAGATGTTGAAGAGCCTTGTGCCCCTAAAAAGGTTTTGCTATAAAGCTTACACTGCTCCTCAGGATTTTCGCCACTGAGAACTTCTGGCCTTAACCTCCACCACTTTGTAGCAGTACAGTTCAAGCATGTTATTTTGCCTCTGATTTAGGATTTCTCCTCTGCAAAGCAGAGGTACCAAGAGTAACCATTAGATAGAATTATATGGACAAAATCAGATGAAACCACTCATTAGATTTCTGATAAGTATTAAACAAATGCAGGTATATTAAGCAATATTTGAAAGTGTTAGAAGCTTGGAATAAAAAGTTATTCTCATTCTAAGCCTACTACAGTGCTTAGTGCTCAATAAATGACGGTTGGAAAATGAAGAGAACCCAAGATTTGGAGTAGATGTCCATGCAATGGTGCCTGGAGGCTTTGTCCTGGAAGAGAAAAGATGGGGAGTCCAGCCAGCTGAGCAGCCCACCTATGGAGATGGTGGTGCTTGCATAAAAAGCACCGAGTGTTGAGGGAGAATCCCTAGCAACCTCCATGTCTTTCCTGTTATTCATCTCCTTTGCGCCTACATGGGCTGCCACATTCCTACGTACTGAGAAAGGTCGCAAGGGAAATCTTGCCAGGAGGAGCGCAGAAAAAAGTGGTTATGAATGCTTCACATTTGTTTTTACGCCAAAACAATATTTTGAGGGGTTGGAGTGTAGCTCAATGATAAGGCACATGCTTAGCCTGCATGAGACACTGGTTTCAATCCCCAATACTGCCAAAGCATTTTTCTTTGTTGTTGGACAAAACAATTAGTCTATGTATGTGTAGATTTATGTGTTAAATTTTTAATTCATTGCCATAGTGAAGACTTTATCATTGGCCCATGTATATGTAGTGCCCATGAGACAGCAGTAACTGCAGTTATACTAGCATTTAACCTTCGGAGAACTCTTAACTTTGTATGATCATTTTCTAAGTATTATCATGTTATATATCCTTATATCAACTGCAGATTATAAATAGTATTCTTTTTATACAAATGATGAAACTAAGGTTTTTTTTTTTTTTTTTTTTTTTTTTTTTTTTTTTTTTTTTTTTTTTTTTTTTTTTTTTTTTTTTTTTTTTTTTTTTTTTTTTTTTTTTTTTTTTTTTTTTTTTTTTTTTTTTTTTTTTTTTTTTTTTTTTTTTTTTTTTAATGGCATGACGTGTTCCACATTAGATAGCTTCATAGATGACAGCCCTAGGCCTGGAAGGTGAGCTCATGTAATTCGGAGGTTCCTGTCCTCAGCCTTGCTCCAGTGTTGATTCCTGAAGTTTCTGACCTGTATGAACTTTGCCTTGGAGAAGTAGGCTGAGCTCATGGCCTCTGGTAGTCTCAGTGTATTTATTTGCAAATTGAGAATAATAACATATGACTTACAGAAGTTTTGTGGTTATTGATGAGGCTTACATCAAATAGTCTTTCTAAAGGAACTTTGTGAAAAATAATTCACTTTGAAAAATTCAGCTGTGTGAAATGCATACATTATTGCTGTAAACTCTTGTTGCAAAAGTAAGTGAGGATAGCCTGGGTGTGGTGCTAGAACCTGGCTATGAAAAGCGGGTTGCTTTGTGTCTCAGAAGAGCTGACAGTGTGCAGAGTGTGGCAGCCCCACCATGTGACAAGCTCGAAGTGAGCTGGTGGGTGGGTAGAGGAGTGGGATTTTGGAAAGATGGTGATAGTTGTCATCCTGATATGTCCTTTGTAATTTATGTGAAGAAGACAGGCTCTAGGAGGTCTCTGGAGTCACACCATGAAGGTTCTTCCTGGCCATACACCTGGTCCTCCACTGCTTTTTTCCTCAGCCTTCAGCAGCTGAATTTGGACTTGGTCTCTCATTGAAAGCTATCATCAACTCTCAGTTCTTTGGTGCTTCCTCCTAAAAATGAATATAAGTGTAGCACGATCTTCCAGCTGTTCTGTTCTTGGTGCCTTGATGACAATACCCAGGCCCTTTGTGGTTACTGCCAATCACAAGCAGGAAGAAGCAGGCCGCAACAAGACAACAACAAGCGTGGGGAGCTTTCCAAGTGGCCCTTGTCCTGTGGTTCCTGCTGTTCCTTGGGAGCAGCAGCCTGCACTGGGCCTTCGCTGCTTCTTGGTCATCAGTTCTCATCCAGTTGTTTTCTTGTTAAGTGGATGACAGTGAAGCTCCCTAAGTGTACTGGCTGCCCCGGACTAGTTCAGAAGAACCTATCGCAGATCTACGGATGAGCAAGTTGTGTTTCTGAGGCTCTTCCTCTTCCTGCTGCTCATAAGCAACATCTCATTGGAATATGTCCTTTCAGAATTTTGGTAAAGACATCAAAAAATCCACAAGAAATTTTGAGTTTGTCTGACAGAAAGCAGTTGTGTTCGGTATGCTAGCTTTCTATTACAGCCAATCACTCATCAAGATTTATTTTGTTGGCCAGCAAGATAGCTCGGTGGACTAAGTGCCTGCTTAAGCAAGCACAGGGACCAGGGTTCCATCCCAGGTACTGCATACTGCACCAGCCCCGTGTCCAGGTGTGCTGAGCGTGCCACCGATTCCAGTGTGGTGGTGCATGCCTATAATCCCAGCTCTGGGAAGGCTGAAAACAGGAGGACCAATATGAGTCTGAGCTGCATAGTGAGACCGTCTACCTAATACATTAAAATAACCCTTCATTTTTTTCTTTAAAAAAGAACTGTATAAAGAAAGAGACTTGGGCTGGCCAGATAGCTCAGCAGATTAAAGTGCCTGCTTAGCAGATGCAGAGACCCAGGTTTGATCCCTGACATGCAGTGCTGGCTGAGAAAGTGACTGAGACTGAGCATGGTGGCACGTGTCTGTAATGTCAGTGTTTGGGAGCCTGAAAACAGGAGAATCACTACTAGTCCTGTCTACATAGTGAGACCCTACATACCCTGTACTAAAAACATTAGAAAAAGAAAGACTTAATAAAACTGCCTCATATCTAATAGCCGATTTTAATATCTTTTACTTTAAAAATATGTGACAAATACAGATATATTTTTTCTTTTTTTTCAGTATGAAAATTCTACCTTGCTATGAATCTTACTAAGACTATTTGGGGTTAAGTTTACTTAATCAATTTGTCCCACATTATTACATTGTTTTCTGAATTTTATTTAGGCATGGACAATAATTACAATACCTACTGTATTCATTAAACTTTGTCCTCAGGAGTGGTGGTGAGGTTTTGCACCCTCAAAGCTGGCACATTGATAGGTACTTAAGGTGACTGTGGGTTCATTATTGTTATGTTCAATTGAGCCTGGCTGTTCTTCAATCTAGAATTTTCAACTGAGTGTGGTCAATTAGGCACATTGTATGACATGTAATGATTACATAGTCACCACAACATACTCCATATCACAGCATCAAGTAATAGGATAATAATTATAATATGCCTTGCATTATAGTGCCAAGTAATAGAATAAAGTAGAATGTGATGAATGCTGTGATAGCAGGGAGCCCCATGGGGTGGGGGCATAAAGAGGAAGGCATTTCTGGTGGCCCAGGATATTTTTAGGCAGGAAGTAACTGTCCACCTCAGTTTGGAAGGATGTACAATGGTTCCCTGGGAACCACTGTGAAGAAAGGGAAGAGTATAAACCAAAGATAGTGGAAGGGGCTTGAGGAATCCTTAGGTAGTTTGACAGGAACACAGGTAAAAAATGTGCAGAGAGGTGATGAGGGAAAATTTGAGGATGGAGAGTTCAATGTCATTTTAAGGAGCTTTCACTTCATAGTGTAGGCGTTGTAGATCTTGGTGTAGGTATGAAGTAGCACCTTAACTTTAAGAAAATGTATAGATTGAAGTTTTTGGATAAGAGTAAGTACATTAATTTGGAGGTGAGTGGAATAGCTTAAGAGAAGTGAACTATTCATTTAAACTGAATGACTTAAGTCAAACAATCTCATAAATTTTCCAAAATACTTTTTGAATCATAGTAATTTATAAAGAAGATTTTGTTTCAAAAATGACTAGTGGACAAAGAAGTGAGATGGAATCAAAAGATATCACTCTGTCAATGATGTGCTTGGCACTCAAGCTTCTTGCTCTGTCTTCCCAACTATAAAAGGGGGCTAAACATTACCACCTGATATCTGCCAAAGGTTATCCTTGTGATGCGTCAGACACTAAGTGATAGAAGTTTGGAGAGAACCACATCTTGAATATGTAAAGTAGTATATGCTCAGAACATTTTTGATAATGAAATTATTTTATCTGAACAGCATACAGATTTATAAGAAAATAGTTCATATGTCTATAAGATTGTGATTAAGATAATTAAAATTTGTGCATGGTTATTAAATGGGTGCTCTTCATTGGCAAAGCATATCTTTGACTTTTGATGCTGCATTTCTTTCCTGAAGTGGATGAAGATGGTGGGCTAGGGGGACCAGTGGTGTCTCTGGCTGCACCATTCTGTGATTCTGTAGTTCTTCTCTGAGGTAGCCTTCATGTGGATTGGGCAGTTGAAATACTATCTGAAGCATAATAAAACCCATAGGTTTCTGGCTGGCAGTAAAAGACAGATGGTCATCGCTGCATCGATTTGGGACTCTTTTCAGAGGACTGATAGCTCTTTTCTCCTCAAAATGCTTCACATGATGGCAATGGGAGCTGAATCCTGTGATTTCAGGGTAGAGAGGAGGAAGATTGTGCTTTCTCACTTCCTTTCTTTTCTTCTAAGGGGAGGTAGAAGGGGAGACATTTGTAAAAAAAAGTCAAGATTTGTTGTGGTAGGGATTGGGAGAAAAGGCCAAGTACAGTCAACAATGTTAATTTTAGTAACAATAAATTTCTAGTGCTCATGCTGTGCTTGTGAGAGTGTTATGTGGTGGTGCCCATCTAGCCTTTGTGTTTCAAGCAAAGACTACAGGGAGCGGGTGATATCCAGCTCTTCAGCGGGGACAATACTACTGCTGGTGGCTGGGTGGCCTATTCAAATAAATAGGTAGCTTGAGCCTAGTTTGTAACAAAAAATATTCATAGAAAAATGTTTTCTAGGAAAGGAGGAGCCCGAAAGCAGAGATCTTTCTGTGGCATTCATGTTGCACAAGTAGTATTTGGTTGAGTATTAATCATTTAGAATAGTTCACAGATTATTCGTGTTCAGACTACACAGAGCTCCAGTTTCACTTCTCCCTTCCCATCTGGATTCCGTCTATTTCACTCCTCCCTCAGCACTTGGAATTGCAGTAAAATTTAAATGTGCCAATTTTCTCCTTGTCAGCAGCCATGGTAATATGTTCAGCAGAGGAGAGAATTTATTTCACTACCAAGAGGCTTTGGGATTAGCCAGGGCTTTAACTGGTTAGTGGGATTCCTAGAACCCACCACCACTGAAACTAAAGAACTGAGTACACCAGATGAGCTTGTAAACCTACAAAAGCATAATGAACATGGGCTGCACTTGACTTCATTATCCAGTTCCTTAGTTTTAAATTTATTGCTAGTTTTATTTATCAGACTTATTCTCAGAGGAGAGCTATTTGCTGTGGCCACAAGGAAACATCTGTGAATTTAAACTGTGGAGACAGATAGCCAGTGAGAACATTTGGCATAGGAAGTTTAAGGTTGCAGAAGAGAAAAAAAAAATAATCTCAAAACTATGGAGAAGGCAATGAAGAAAAATGCCTTATCACCAACGCACTGAAATACTGAGTTTGTATTAAAAAATGTCAGAACCCATGATGAATCAGTAGGAGTGTCATATTCTGGTAAGTTTGAAAGTTAATGGCAATCTGGTTACAAGGATTTATGGTGGATTATATAATAGAATCCTGCCTTCTAAGAGATCAAAGGAAAATGCTGGCCCTTTCTCCATCCATTCTCTTAGGTCAAGACTACCCAGCAGAAGCCAAGTGGAGAGTTGAGTAATTATCTGAAGTGGGCAGTGCAGATCGCCAAGCCAGATAATCAGAAAGTCACTGTGCAGGGAAAAAGTGGGCTGAAAATAGGACAAAGAGCGAGGGTCACATGTCTTAAAAGCTGGTCAGTGTCCCACCATCCAGATTTATTGACTAATGGCCAGTTTCTTCTCCAAGTAGTTATTTAATCCTAGACTAAAAGACTGGAGTAAAAAAAAAATCAAAGGAGTTCATTACCAGGTTGATGTATTAGTGCACAAAATTTCCACATATCTGTATGATTATCAGTGACATGAATCCTGAGTCTTTCCAGAGACTAAATTTCACTATTTGAGATTAATGGGCTGAAAGGATGGAGGATGCCCATATAATATGATGTCAAGTGAGGAGGGTTCTTTTATTATCCAATTTATTGTTGAATATTATATTTAATAAGTTTTCTTTTCTCCTCTATAGTATATGCTTATGAATTTTCCATTGAAAGGTTTGTTGTGCTCATAGTTTTCCTTTTTCTTTTTTTAATAGTTTTCCTTTTTCTCATTTGACAATGTCTGCATCTTTTAGTAGAACATAGGAGAAAAGTAGAGAAGCTCATTACTTGCATTACTTTTGCTTAAAAAAACTAAGAAAGAGGGCCAGCTTTGGCAAGCTCAGAGACCAGGGTTCAATCCCTGGTCCCACATGCTGTGCCAGCCCCACTCACATGGTGTACTAAGCTGGCAACAGAGTCCAGGTATAGTGGTGCATTCCTGTAATCCCAGCACTAAGGAGACTGAAAACAGGAGGATCACCACGAGTATGATCTGTGTAGTGAGATCCTGTTACAAATGCATAAATGAAAAAAGTAAAAAAGGATCGAGGTCTCAGAATGAATGAGTGTGATGTTTTTTCT
>PVJA010008042.1:0-65770 GCA_004027025.1 Myocastor coypus
AAAAAAAAAAGTTAATTGTTATAATCTAGTTCTCATAAGTCATCAAAGTTTTGGAGATAGTTACAATTAAGATTGGAGAAACTTATGATAAAATATTAGACTCCATAAGTACAGTAGTCTAAGACCCAGTGGGCTACAATTGCTATTCCAGTGCCTTAAGAAGAGTTTCTAAGCTGGGTGCAGTGGTGCACATCTGTAACCCCAGCACTCAGGAGATTGAGCCACAGATCTCTTTGAGTCTGACTCTGTGAGTTCAAGACTAGTGTGGGGGTCCCAACTGCATAGAGAGACCCTGTCTCAAAAAAAAAAATGACAAATATGCTGGACTGCCTTTACCAAAATCTACCAGACCAACCTTATTGGGAGTCATTTTTATGACACACAACAGAGGCCTTAACTATACTCAGTGGGTCTTGAACACTGCTGCTGCTCTGTCTCTCCTAATGAGACAAGCCACCTTCCAAAACCAGATGGCATTAGACACTCTAACAGCAGCACAGGAGGGTAGTTGAGCCATTGTAAAAGCGGATTTTGTGTGTGCATTTCTGATCCTTCAACTAATACCTCAATAGCTGTTCAAGATACTAGATGACAAATTAGTAGCATGTCAGACTGAACTTCCTGGAGCTTTTCCTTATTCTCTTTGAGGGAAGCTGTTAAGTCATGGTAGAAACCTTTGTTGAGTGTATTCATAATTATCCTGCTGGACTTATTATTTGGTCTATGCATACTTAATTGTTTCCTTAGTTCTGTCTCCTCCAGAGTTAGAGTCACCTACCTACCCGAAACAAGAATGCCTGGCATCTATTGAGGGGCCTTTTGGCACCAGTGCAGGGTGTCTCAAGTTGTGACTTGACTCCTCCTTCAATCTGAAGGGACCAGATTGGTCATCACCCATTTCTCAGGGCAGTTCAGGGGCACTTCTTCAGAGGCATCAGTGTTACAGACAGCTAAGTTAGATAGAACTATTATAGGCAGCCAGACAGGGTAGAGTCCTCGAAGGAGCCAGTGCACAAGACCGGATACCTGGCAACTGTCTGGAAGACTTGACACAGGGCCAAATCTCAAGACAAAAGCTAACAGCAATGTACCCATATTCTTCCTAAGGATAAACAATAGCCACTGATATTCTAAGTAGGAACCATCATCTTAGGAAAGCCAGGAAGAGCCCCTGTTTTGTTGCATGCCTGCTTGCTACATGACTTGCTTCCCCATTTGATCTTTATTTAATCAATATTATCTGAACAATTATGCTCCAATCTTTTCTGTTGGTTATACTTTTGTCTCACCTCATGGCACACTGCTTGCCTGCCTGGCAAGTGCAAGTTTCTGTGTGTTCAAGCGAGAGAGAGAGAAAGAGAGAGAGAGAGAGACAGGCAGACAGACAGACAGACAGACCGACAGACAGAGACAGAGAGGAAGAAGGAGGGAAGAAGGGAGTGGGAGGGAGGGAGGGAGGGAGGGAGACAGAGAGATTAAGAAAGAAAGAAATCACTAAAAAAAAAAGCAGGATCAGACCTGGTGGGATGGCTCAGTGGTCTAAAGAGCCTGCTTGGGAAAGCTTGGGCGGCTTCAGAGACCACGGTTCGATCCCCGGCACCACATGCTGCGTCAGCCCCGCCCTCGGGATGGGCTGAGCCGGCCATAAAAATGAGTGAATAAACAAATAAAGGTTCTGAAACAAGAAAAAAATAAATAAATAAAAATTTTTTTAAAAAGCAGGATCTTTAGCAACTCCCTTGGCAGTCCTTCTGTCCTTCTCTCAGACAGAAGCTTTCTTTGCCCAGTAAATATTTTCTTATCTTAACTTGTGCTGTCACTAGAACTCATTCTCTGCTTTTACAGAAGACAAACTTGTACCAGACATCTATCAGGTTGGGCATATTTTTTCCTGTATCAATAGCCTCCCGGCTACTGAGATTACAGGTTTTTCCTATCACTCCTGTGTTCTTTTACTTCTTTTGAAATTTCCCCTGCTCCTTACTTTTTAAAATCTCCTTCAACCCTGACAGGTGACCTCATCCCCCTGTGCTTCTCGCTGGCTGACTGAAGCGAGCTGATGACGGTGAAGGCTGGAGAGCCGGTTCGCTAGGCTCGGACTCCTCCGGGTTCCCTTGGACCTTGGAATTTTGTCTTTGTCTCTTCAGTCCCTGCTGTGCCCCTTCAGGCATCTGGGATCTGATCAGCCCCCCAGTAATCCTCTTGCCTCAGCCTCCCAAGTGGGGAGATTTCCAGCAGTAAGAACACTTTCGGGGCTTATATTTTTCAACTAACATAACTTTTTGTTTTGTTGCTGTGCTGGGGACTGAGCCCAGTAGAACACTTACAAGGTTCACTGACACCGGGGCACTCATCAGTCCTTTTACCTTTTTCTAGCCAAATGGTGTGTGCCAGTCATTCCAGTATATATTGCTGCCTTTTGTGTATCAGCTCATCCACAACTGAACACTGGAGTTGTGTCACTTTCTGGTTACTCTTTTTTTTTTTTTTTGTCTTTTTGAGACAGGGTCTCGCTATGCAGTTGAGGCTGGCCTTGAGCTCACTTTTGTAGCCCAGGCTGGTCTCGAACTCACACCGATCCTCCTGCCTCAGC
The DNA here is from genome assembly GCA_004027025.1 of Myocastor coypus. Classification (NCBI taxonomy): domain Eukaryota; kingdom Metazoa; phylum Chordata; class Mammalia; order Rodentia; family Myocastoridae; genus Myocastor; species Myocastor coypus. The sequence goes on from PVJA010008042.1 coordinate 2,594, forward strand.
CTCCCGAGTGCTGGGATTACAGGTGTGCTCCACCACACCTGGCTTCTGTCAAATCTTATTGCACAGAACTCACCAAACATCTCCCACCTTCTCTCCCCACCTCCTGCTCCTCTTTTCCTTGGGATTCTGGGGATTGAACCCAGGACCACTGCACTGAGTCACAGGGCCCAGCCCTTTTTTTATTTTGTGACATAGTCTTGTTAAATTGCTCAGGCTGGTGATCCTCCTGCCTCTGTGGTCTGAGTACTGGGGTTACAAGTATGCACCACTATGCCTGGAAGAAGGATAACTTCCGAAGCCCATCACCGGCAAGGGACTGGGAGTGGCATGAGGCTTCACCTGAGGGACAGGTGCACCAGGACACATGCAGCCTCCTCTGGGGTGCCACCGAGGGGAGAAGCTGGGTTACCTCTAGCTTGGGTGGAGGATGACAAGAAGGCCAGTGCTGCCCTGTGAACTTCCCAGGAGGTCCTAATGTTCTTCCCCCTCTGGGCCTCAGCCCTTGGACTCCTGCCTCTTACCATGCACTCCCTGGGACCATCTTGTTTATGCTCAGTTTCAACTTCCACTTGGTGAATTTTTTGAGCTTCAGATTTGTTGATAGTAATAAATAGCAACAGGATAACGATAGTGTGGGCATTTATTGGATACTTTTAATATTCTAAGTATCTCTCTCATTCTTTGAGACAGGGTCTCCCATTGAAGCTCAGGCTAGCCTTGAACTAATGATCTTCCTGCATCAGCCTCTTGAGTACTGGGATTATCTTTTCCATTCGTAAAAAACAAAACTGCCGGGCGTGGTGGCGCACGCCTGTAATCCCAGCACTTGGGAGGCTGAGGCAGGAGGATCAGTGTGAGTTCGAGACCAGCCTGGGCTACAAAAGTGAGCTCAAGGCCGGCCTGAACAGCGTAGTGAGACCCTGTCTCAAAAAGAAAAAAAAAAAAGGGGTCTCCCTGTATTGCCCAGGCTGGCTCTGAACTTCTGGGCTCAAGTAATCCCCCTACCCCAGCCCACTCAGCTGGCACTACAGGTGCAGGACACCATGCCCTGCTCATTATTTCATTTTATTCCTGGAGCCACTCTATAGCTCATTATCATCCTATCCTGTGGACATATTAACAGGCTTTTTTGTTCTATTTTGCCTAAAGTGGTGGAGTTAGCAAGTGGCCTTCTGGCTCCATAGCCCGCCCACCCCTAGTGCAGGCAGCTGAGTGGAGCCCTCATCCTCCTGCCACAGGGTCCTGTGACCCCTGCTCCCTGCAGCAACAAGGGATGTGGAGTTTGTTCAGTTCGAAGTCCTGAAGCCAGGGCTGCCTCCTACCTCACCTCCACCACTTGTCCTGGGATATTTCAGCCATAGGAGTGATACTGTAGAGACTGTGGTAGCCAGAGCTCCAGGACAGGTTGCCTGTAGCTGAAAGCAGCCTTTTTATCACCCTGTCACAAAACTGTTACCTGTCTATGTATGTATCTTGGAGACTCGGTCTTGTTATGCAGCTCAGGTTGGCCTTGAGCTCACTATGTAGGCCAGGCTGGCCTAGCATTCATGACCATCCTCCTGCCCCAGGCTTCCGAGGACTGGGGTCACTGAGCTTAACGGGGAATCACTTCTGTATATTCACAAGGAGAATGACATGGAGAAGTGGCGCGGGGCAGATCGCGCTCTTCCTCCCGCAGGATTGAGGCCACAGTCCCCACGGTTTGCTCGGATGCAGGACTGCAGCTGGCCTTTGCTTTGCGCCTTCTCCATCCAGCTCCTTTACTTGTTACAACGTGGACTAAGATCCGCGGCGACCCCCAGCAAACCAGGCCTGAGTCCTTGCTGTCACCTAAGCTGAGTCTTTCCTGTAAATCCAGTGCCTGCCTCAGGCTATCATGAACAGCAAGAAACGAAATATGGGGACATCGCACGTGGCTGATTTCCTGTCCACTGGGTCTCGCCTGCTGTCCCGCCCCACTGCTCAAGAAGGGTGCCAGCTCTGCCCGGTGCCACCAGGGCTCAAGAAGAGGCGATCCACCGCACCTTAGGGCCAGAGGCCGCTGTTGCTCGCAGACCCCTGCCTGGAGCCTGAGGGGCGGAGCTAACACTTCCCGCCCCAATCAGGTGCGAGTCGGCTGGTTCACGCAAAGCAGCGGACACAGCCCGCCCTGCCCCCATCCTCATCCCCTCCCTGCCGCGGGGCAAGCAAGCAGAAGGTCAGATGGTCCAGATGCTGGTCCAGCACTTGTCCCGAGCCTCTGATGCGCCCAGTGCGTAGGGGGAGGGGAACAGTCATTGCATCTGGCCCAATCCAAGCCCTGCCCCCAACCACGTCCCAAATTCACTCTGCTTCCAGACAAAGCGGCTGGGCCTCTGGATGCGGCCCTGTGCCGCCTCAGTTTAAGACTGCGCCACAGGAGGGCCCCAAGCCTGTATACTGGCAATACCGCGCCACACTCCGGGGAACGTGTCCTTCAAGCCCCCAGGCCCTTCCCCGGGTCTCTCTTAGGAGCAATCCCCCAAGTCTCCACTGGTTTCACCCAAACCGATCCCTAGGCCAGCCAGGCCCTGCAGTAGCTCGAAGGCACTGAGAATCAAGGCTGGCCCCCTCCTTGGTGGGCCTAACAGGGAGGTTAACAGAGAAGGCAGCACACGTCATGCACACGCACACAGAGATACACACATGCACACAATGACACACACACTGGCACACGCATGCACACAGACACACTATACACTGTGTCACACATAAACACATGTATGTACACACGAACCACAAAGTCGAACGCATACACTGAATTACACGCACACGCACATGCACACGCCACGGAGAACGGGAGGCAGAGGAGAGGTCAGTCCTTCCGCAGGGCCACACCTCTAGCTCAGACCTCTAGCTCGGACTGTGGGTCGGCTGGCGAGAGGCAGGCGCCAGGGGAAGGGATGACGTTGGGGGCTGGTGTGCTCCTTTGGGAAAGCACGAAGGTCCTGCCACGAGGTCGCTTCTGCAGAGGACCCCACGGAGGGCCGCCAGCGTCGCCTGCGCCTGAATCTCCGGGCTAGAAGGTCACCTGTCACTCGGGAGGGCAGCGCACGCGGGGGCTCTGGATTCAGTCTTACTGGGGACATCGTGTTGGCGCGTAGATGGGGACACAGATGCGGGGAGGTGGAGGCGCCATCGCGAGCGCCGTTCAGGTGACGGGAGCGGCCTCGGCCAGGCAGGGAGCGGGGCGCCCAGCCCCCTGCTTCCTCCGCAGGCTCTGCGAGGCTGGGCTGGCCCGGCGCCTGCGAGCCCCGCTAAACCTGGCGACAGCAGCGCCGCTCGGCTCCCTCCGGCCCCCGCGCCCCGGCCGGGCCGACTCACCGCGCTGCCCGCCCGCGCTGCACCTGCGTCCGTCAGTCTGGGACCCGCAGCAGGCGCAGGCACGGAGCGCGCGAGCGGGCGGGAGGGGCGGGGTCCCCGGCGCGTCCCCAGCGGTCACGCGGCCCGCGGTGGGCACCGCAGGAAGCCGCGGGCGCGATGGCGCGTGCCCGTGAGGCCGAGGCAGGAGGAGCGCTCAGTGCAGTCCAGGCTGGGTGACTCGGCCACTTAGCAAGACGCTGCCTCAAATTAAAGCCTCCAGAAAGGGCTGGGAATGCAGCTCCGCCAGGAGGCCCCGGGTCCTCCGCCAGGAGACGGAGCTGCGTTCCCTCCCCAGGACCTCCACAGACGCTGGGGAGCCACGCGGACCCCTGGAGCCCCTCACCATATGAGCTCGTCCCGCCCACGCGGAATCCCGCCCGGGGAGCAGACTTTGGGCACGAGGACACATGTCGCAGTCGTGTCCCCGGGCTGGGCTGGAGTGTTGTTCCACTGTTCAGCGCTGGCTCAGCATTGGATTCGAACCCCAGCACCTCACTAGAAGGCAGACTGCAGCCGTGGAGCTCACTGAGCGCTCGCTGGCCCAGCAGGCCCAGTGGAGTCTGAGGTCATGGTCCGTGTCTGCATGTCAGTGGCGCAGTCACCGTCCCCTCGGACGGGCGCACAACAGCGCCCGGTACACTGAGCTACAAACCGAGCCTGCGCCCCCAGCCTAGCAGTGCGCCAGAGATAGCTGGGCGCCTCGGCGGCCCTGCGTCCTCCACCGTGGCTGGGGGGGATAATGCTGTCCCCTGGCGGAGAAAATCTCACCAAGCCTTATGCGTAAGCAGAGAAAGGTTTTTTTGCTGTGCAGAAGCCAAAGACTCCGTAGATACTGCAGGGGCTGGCATTGCTTTGTTCTTTATTCAGTGGCCAAAGAATGTAGCCACTGGACCTCTGCTCGCAAGCTAGTCTTGCAAATCCAGGGATCTGAGGGGCTACAGACACAGGGCCATAACCGGTGTGGTGGTGCATGCTCGTGATCCCATTATAGGAGACATTGAGGCAGGATCACTGCAGGTTGGAGGCCAGCCTGGAAAACGTAATGAGACTGTCTCACAAAGACACAAAAGCAAGCAAGCAAGCAAGCAAACAAAAACAAAGCCTGAAATTACAGGTATAGGACTGGGACAGAGAGTGAGGTGGGAAGGGACTATTCATGTCTTTCCTGGGAGAGGTGGAGATCCTCCAGGAACCCTTTCCTTCTTTGTTGGCCTGGAATTTCTGGTGACTGCAGCTGCTCACTGTCTGCAGCCTCCAAAGGAGACAGAGCTGGTGTGAAGACATCCGCAGCCTTCATTTTGCTCTGGTCAGCCCAGGGCGAGTGTCCTTCCAACTCTGGAAAGCAGCCTTGTCACTTTCACTGTCATAGACAAACAACCTGTCCCCAGGTCCAGTCCCCTAAAGAAGAGACCAGATCTCAACTGGGCTCAGACAAGTTCTGGGTATATTGCTCCAGAAAAAACATTTCAAGAGCTGTCAGTGAGAGGCATAGGCTGTTTTCTGTTTCCTTTTGCCTTCTGAGGCAGAGCCTTGCTATAAAGTTCAGGCTGACCTTGAACTCACTGTGTAACCCAGGCTAGGCTTGAACTTACAGTGATCCTAGTGCCTCAGCCTCCCAAGTCCTGTAATTACAGGGGTGCACTGTCACACCTTGCATTTTTTTTTTTTTTGTCTTTTTGAGACAGGGTCTCACTACGCAGTTCAGGCTGGCCTTGAGCTCACTTTTGTAGCCCAGGCTGGTCTTGAACTTGCACCAATCCTCCTGCCTCAGCCTCCCGAGTGCTGAGATTACAGGCGTGCGCCACCATACCCGGAACACCTTGCATTTTTATTTTTGACTTTAAAAATTTTCTTTTCAGTACCAGGATTGAACTCAACCTTGCACTTGCCAGGCTGGCGTTTATGCTACTGTGCTATATCCTAGGCTTATTTTTTTACTTTATTTATTTATTTATTTATTTATTTATTTTCTTGTTTCAGAACATTTGTTTGTTTATTCACTCATTTTTATGGCCTGCTCAGCCCGCCTAGAGGGCGGGGCTGGCGCAGCATGTGGTGCTGAGGATCGAACCACGGTCCCTAAAGACACCTAAGCTTTCCCAAGCAGGCGCTTTAGACCAGTGAGCCATCCCGCTGGGCCCCTATTTTTTTACTTTAAATAAATGAAAATGCCAGCCTTTCCACTGTCCCAGCACAAGAAGCACATTTCTACTCCTCCATAAAAGTCTCTTCTTAGGGCAGGGGAGATAGATCAGTGGCATAAGCTCCTGCCTGGCAAGTGCAAAGTCCTGAGTTTAATCCTGGTATTGCAAAAAAAAAAAAAAAAAAAAAAAAAAAAAATCCCTTTCTCTTTGTATCCTGTCTTCCCTCCACCCTCCTGCCAGTTCCAGGTACACTTCTGGTTTCTGGCCTGTGCCCTGTCTATCCTGGATTTCTTCATAAGACAATCAGACAATATGTTGGTCTGTCCTGACTGGCTTTCCCCAGGCAGGACACCACTCTCCAGGCTCCCACGGATCGAGTGTGCCTTGTGCCTCCCTTTGATTTGAAGGATTTTATTTTATTTTTATTTTTGTTGAGACATGGTCTCACTATGCAGCTCAGGCTGGCCTTGAGCTCACTTTTGTAGCCCAGGCTGGTCTCAAACTCACACCAATCCTCCTGCTTCAGCCTCCCAAGTGCTGGGATTACAGGTGTGCACTGCCACACCTGGCTCCTCCCTCTGATTTGGTCTTGTGCTATCTCAAGCTCTTGTGGGCACTGACCTGCTCAGAGGTATTCATCATGCACATTCCCTGGTATTTCTTTGTCCTGACTGGAAGCCTAATACCTGAGCATCTGACCAGTGGCCAGGCATTTCACATGCAAGAAACTTGTTTACTCTGTGGCTCTTGTCTGCCTGGGTCCCACTTGTTCCTATTGAGGCAGGGGGACCAGCCCTGCCCAGAGGGAAATGCTGCAGTGCTCGGCCCAAGAAGGAAAGGAGCACTGACAGATCAGTTGAGCTAAAAGAGAAAAAGGGCGTGGTGGGGTGCTCAGCCACAGCTGTGGCATCAGGGAGAGATGGGCTTGTGGGTGAGGCCTTTATTGGGGTCCTGTGTTACTGAAGACTACCAGGATGGCTCTCCTCAAAAGAAAATTTTGGCTAAACCAGGCCTGACATATTAATATGTACAGAGCTGTCTAGGATATATATATATATATATATATATATATATATATATATATATATTTACCTCCTCTATTGGCTTTGAGGATCGCAAGTAGGTCTAGCCAAGGTGGTGATGTGTAGTTAGCAGTTGGACAGGTCTGTGATGCTGTGCCTATTGCCCCCAACTAGTACAGGGCCTGAGAAAGAGGCAAAGACTTCTCAGGGCGTGAAGACTGCACAGCAAAGCTGAAGCACTGACCCCCGAACACAGGATGCTTCCTCAGGTGGTGCTATGCAGATAACGCTTACTGCATACTACTCTCTGCACTTTAGAGAGGTGCTGTCTCACCTCCTACCTAGCCCAGCTCCCAGCACTGAAGTACTTCCTGACAGTCTCACAGTCACTCATCCCAGAGTCACTCCTCTCTCCATGAATTAATAAAGCCTGGATTTGGTCCTGGGTTGAGGTCTTGGTTTGGGCAGCCATTGTTCTGGCTGGACCTAGAACCCCTTGGCTCCCACCTCTTCAGATCTGTGCTTATCTCTTTAGTCTCACTGTAGGTTGCACTGGAAGAGGCAGATTGGGATTATTTATTGGAATTCCAATAGTTTTTCTTGAGATTATAAATGTGGACTCCTCCGGACCACAACGAGGCCAGTTGAGAGGGTTTCTGTAAGGGGTGGTCCTCAAGCACTTTTCCTAAGGGAGCTTATTTTGTTTGTTTTGAGACAGGATCTCACTATGTAGTTCAGCCTGGCCTTGAACTAATGGTGATCCTCCTGCCTCAGCTTCCTTGTGCTAGAATTAGAGGTGTCTAACACCTTGTGGGGCTTCCCAAGGGAACTCGTAAGCGGTTTGTTCAGAGCAAGCAGACCTGAGCTCCTTGGGTCCTCTGGGACTGGGGATCATCACTGCGGTGTTTGTGCTATCAGGCAGGGTATGCGGTCTTGGGGTGGTTGGGAGGTTCTCTTGGTCTGTGATGGCCTCCAGGGTGTGCTCACAGCACGCAGTGCAGCTCAGGTGAGTGGCCAGTGCACCTGTACTCAGAATGATGCTTTGGCCCATGGAAAGACCCTGTCCCCCTGGGTGGGCAGCAGCTGTAGTCCTATCTTTATGGCTGGCAAGTGGTTTCTATTGTAAGGGGAAGCCTCAGCTATGTATTGTAAGGAGCACTGTTTGGTTCTCCTATTGGCCCAGGAAGTTTGTATTTATAATCCTATGGATATAAAAGATAATATCTAATGTTTTGGGGTCCAGTGCTTTAGCTCTGATGTACAATCTTTCAAGCCCTGGGAAGTCATAGCCTCTATCTCGGGGATCAATCCCAGCCAATGGTATGAAGCATTGGCTCTTCATCCTGTCTCAACCCAGATCATATTAAAGAGCAGCAGGTGTGTGTTATCAGGGAAACACGTGTGTCATCTTCAAACCCTACACCCAGCACCTTGGCTAGACCAATATACATTACTTAAAGCCAATTGAAGGGATAAGGAAAAGTCCTAGCCAGCTCTGTACCTATCAGTACGTGAACATAGGGTCAGGCACAGCCAAAATGGGGACAACTGCTCTTCTTTTAAGGAGAGTCACCCAGGTGGCTCTCCATAGTGTATCGCTTGCACACCGTGGGGCACTTGATTGTCCCCATATGAGGCCATGGCACCTAAGACTGACTTATACATCCTGTGAAGACTTTATATTTTCCTTCCTCTCGGGTGCCTAGAAGTGGTGTGTTGTATGGGTGGTGTTTTGTCTTTTTTTTAATGCCTTAGCTGGCCTTGAACTCACAGTAATCCTCCTGTTTCTGCCTGCAGAGGGCTAGGATTGCAGGTCTGCACCTCCACTTTGGGCTCTTGTGATTTTCTAATGGGCAGAATGACACAGTAGCCCTGCTCAGGGCTGAGAAACGTAAGGAGGCCCTGACCTGTACCACCCATGCAGTGGCCTGGAGCCTGCTGGTTGGGTGCCACTTGCCCCTGCACTGTCATCTCTGGAAAGCTAAGGGCTTGCACTGTCACTTGACCTTCTGGGGCTGCCAGGGCCAGCTCTGGGGCCTCTGCAGGTGAATGTGAGTGCCGCCTGCCTCTGAGCTCCGCAGAAGCCACTGCCCAGAGCCCAGCACGGCCTCTGGAGTTCTGTGCCCCCTGGGAAAGGATGTGTTTATCACTCAAGAAGATTTCAATCAAAACATTGCATTGAAATTACATCTACTGCTTAGGCAAGTGCACGGACCTGGGTTAGATTCCTGGCACCACATGCCACGCCAGCCCAGACTCTGGGTGCGATGAGCCCAACATTGAAACTGGGTGTGGTGACACATGCCTGTAATCCCAGAGCTGGGGAGGCTGAGACAGGAGGGTCACTATTAGTGATGTACCAAATACATAAAACAAAAAACAAAGTTACTAAATCTAAATTACTAAAACTGGGGCCAGTGAAGTAATGGTCTAAAGCACCTGCTTAGGCAACTACAGGGACCAGGATTCAATCCCCAGCACTACATGCTGCGCCAGACCCATCCCCAGGGCAGGCTGAGCTGGCTGTAACATAAATAAATGAATAAATGAATAAATGAATAAATAAACAAATCTTTAAAAACTGAGTCTGAATTATGCAACTACTGATTCATGCAATTCATAGAGTGAACTTCATTAAGCCAGCCAAAATTCCACGATAAACATCCTTTTTAGCAGTTTTCTTTCTTTTTTTTTTTTTTTTTTTGTCTTTTTGAGACAGGGTCTCGCTATGCAGTTGAGGCTGGTCCTGAGCTCACTTTTGTAGCCCAGGCTGGTCTCGAACTCGCACCAATCCTCCTGCCTCAGCCTCCCAAGTGCTGGGATTACAGGCGTGAGCCACCACGCCCGGCTTTTAGCAGTTTTCTTTTTAAATTGAATTTATATGTATTTGTCTTTTTTGAGACACGATTTCACTATGCAGTTCAGGCTGGCCTTGAGCTCATTTTATAGCCCAGGCTGGTCTCAGACTCCCAAGGACTCCCAAGTGCTGGGACTACAGGCTTTTAAAACTTTTAAACTTTTTTTTTAGGGAAGGGTCAGTCTACAGGATGTTCAGGATCTCACTACTAAATAGGACTTGTAGTGATCTACCTGTGTACAGCCTCTTAAGAGCTGGGATTACAGGTGTGCACCACCATGCCCAGTCTCAATTGCCCTCTCAGTGTGCCCCAGGGGCAGGGCTGGCACGGCAGGCCCAGGAATAGAACCTGGGTCCCTGCGCTGGCTTGCAGATGTCTTAATCCACTGAGTTACTTGGCTGGCCCTTGAAAGTTAAGGATTTTTTTGGGGGGAGGGGGGAGCTGGCTCAGGCTGCCATAAAGGTAGGTCGGGTAAGGCATGTACACCTGGGGTTGGAACCCGGTCCCTTGAGCTGCGCTTAAACAACTGAGCTAAGCCGCAGGCTCCCCATAATTTTTTAATGAACTTCTTTTACTACGAAAACAACAACAACAACAACAACAAAACAACATTCATGAACATCTGCCTTAATGGCTGTACAAGAGACCCCCTTAGATGTCTCCAGCGGGGAGCTCAGCATGGCTCCACATCTGGCTCCGCCCACTTCCACCCCCGCCTCACTTTCCAACTCAAAACCGAGATAACAGTGCTCGCTTGGAGACGCTGAGCGTATTAACTGAGTACACACAACGATAGCTGCAAATAATCAGCATTTAATAGCCAGCAACTGAAACGCCTGGTTTCCAAGGGGCAGCAGAGCTCCAAGGGTTGTTAAGTAGTTGCGGTTACTGACGTCATCGGAAAAGCAGCTTTTCGCGTGCTGGCCACTGGGTGGCACCACAGGTTTGTTTCTGTGGCGGTCTCAAGGGTCCCTTTTGATTTTGGTTACATCATCCGACACCGCCTCCTTTTCTACATTTTTTTTTTTTTTTTTTTTTTTTAGGTAAAAATCAGCGAATTTCTTGGCACGGTGGCTTGTCCCTGTAGTCCTAGCACGCAGAAGGCTGAGGTAGGTGGATCAACATGAGTTCAAGACTGTCCTGGGCTAAACAGTGAGTTTAGGGCCAGTCTAAACTACATAGGGAGACCCTGTCTCAAACACACACACACACACACACACACACACACACACACACACACACACACACACACACCACACACACACACACACACACACACACACACACGCACACACACACAGCCCAATGACCAACCAACCAACTAGCCCACAAATACCCATCCCTAGCAAATTATTTGTCATTTCATGCTGTTGTGTCTGAGGCTTGGGGTGTCTTTGTCCCAGGGGTGCTTCCTTATCTCATGGACTCCTAGGCTGGGGACCTCCCCAGCCCTTAGGGTTTTGATTGCAGCAAGCCTCTCACTTGGAGGAGAGAACGGGAGGGCGTGGAGCCGTCCCTGGGTGGCTGCGGGACTAGGAGGTCACATTTGATGGAAGGGGTGGTTTTCTCACAGACTTCATGAAGCCTGTCCTAAGAAACAGAAGACAGGCTGGCCCCAGGATGTGACCCTCGGTGTGTCGCCTCTTGTCCTGGCTGGCTTGGGCCCCACACTGGGAAAGAAATTGAGAAACACTGAGAGGCCTCAGGTCATTAACAGTAAGGGTGACTCACGGGAGCTGTCTTGCTTAACCTAAAGTACTGCCATACAGGTGCACGTGCGTGTGGCCACAAGGGGCTGATGCAGCAGCTTTCTCTGCAAATGCACTTATTCGATGTCCTTGCAGAGGCAAGGGCTCAGATAAGAAAGCCCTTGCTGCTTTTTTTTTTCAAGACAGGCACTTAAGCCACTGAGCCCTTGATTTTGGGTTTTTTTTTTTTTTTCATAAAATAATTAATTTAAAGCTGGGCATGTTGGCACACACCTATAATCCTAGCACTGGAAGGCTGAAGCAGGAGGATTTTTGAGTCTGAGGCCAGCTTGGGCTACATTGTAAGTTCCAGATCAGCCTAAACTACATAGTAAGATTCTTTAAAAAATTAAAAAAAATTTTTTTTAAAAAGGTTATTTTCCAGGAATATGAGAATCTATCTATCATCTCTATCTATCTATCTATCTATCTATCTATCATGCATCTACCTAGTTACCTACCTACCCATTCATTTCTGGGGATTAAATCAGGGTCTTGAGCATTCCACGCAAGCACTCTGCCAAGAGCCACATCGCTGCCCTTTTAGGTGAGGTTTGAAATAATTGTAGCCTGGTGGGAGAATTGCAAAGATGGTGCAGGTAAGACAGCTTGCATTCTTGTCAATGCACATGACTGCAGCCAGGACACACTTCCCCAAACTAAGAGACTGACAGTGCTACAACACCATTAACCAATGAATGCTTTATTCAGTCTTTGCCACTGGTTTTTCTATTAGAAGATGGTGTCCACCTCTGTCCAGTGTCCCACCTGGGTGCCAGAATGATGCGTGTACTCATCACGATCCCTAGGTTCCTCCAATCTATGGTTGGATTCAGTTGTCAGTCTGTCTGTCTCTGTGTCTCTCTATTTTGTCCTGAGTCCAGGTCTTGTCATATAGCCCAGGCTGGGCTCGTACTCTCAGTGAACCTCCTGCTTCAGTCTCTTCACTGCCCTCAATTTTTTCCTTCATCTCTACAATCTTCATTTTGAATGTTACATGTGAAGTATTTCATACTTGGGCTTGTCTGACGTTACAGTTCGGGGCAGAAGGGAAGCTGCCCTCCTTGTCACTTTGTATCAGGAAGCCAGTGACAGCCTTGTGATTTGTTACTGATGACATTAATTTCGTTCATTTGACTAAGATGATGTTTGTCACTGCTGAGCTACTGTGTCCTCCTTTCAGATTCCGCTTGGAAGAAACCAGTCATCAGATGCAGCTCACACGCCAGGGCAGAGCAGTGAGTTGCCTCCTGATGAGGAGAGATTATCAGAGGGTTTGTGACCAGAAGGTAAACCAGTTTGGTAATTAATGATGTCTTGGAGGAAATGCTTTGATCCTATGCAAATAACCCAATTCTCTTATTAGAGTTTTGTTCAGCAATTTTAACATTTATTTGTAGATCTTACCCCTGGGAATTATTCATTTTATATTTTGTTCACTCCACCTACACTTATTTGAAGTTCTGTGAGGAAGATTTTGTCCTTTTCCTTGCATTTATTAATTTAATCATCCATAGATGCAAAATGTACAGTTATAAAAATGTTTTTCAAATTAACAGAAGAAATTGAACTATTGAATTGAAGTAAGGAAAGGAAAAAAATTAACAAATGTATAATAAAAAGAATACATAGGGGCCTGGCGGGATGGCTCAGTGGTCTAAAGTGCCTGCTTGGGAAAGCTTGGGAGGCTTCAGGGACCACGGTTCGATCCTCCACGCCACACGCTGCGCCAGCCCTGCCCTCTGGGGGGTGGGCTGAGCCCGCCAAAAAAAGGAGTGAATAAACAAAGGTTCTGAAACAAGAATAAAAATAATAAATAAAATTTTAAAAAAAAAGAATATATAAAGTATAATGGAGATAGACTCTAATGGTACAGTGTTAACACTTTTTTTTTTAGTACAGGGTCCACAGGGTCTACAGGGCCTCACTACACAGATCAGTCACGCGCGTGCAGTGATCTTCCTGTTTTCAGCCTCTCAAGAGCTGGGATTACAGGCATGCGCCACCACACTCAGTCTCAATCACTGTGGCAGTGTCCCCTGGGGACAGGGCAGGCATGGCACACTGGGGATTGAACCCCAACCGCTGTGCTCTGCCTAAGCAGGTGCTTTAGTCTGCTGAGCTATCTGCAGACTAAACAATAGTTTAGTCTGGCCCTTAACAATAGTTTTAAATAAAATGTTACTCACTATATGCTGTTCAATATCTGCATGACAACTCTTGGTCTTGTTACCTAGACTGCAGGGGATGCTCCTAAAATGATGAAAAAGAAAAGATATGCCAGGCATAGGAACCCAGGAAAACCAGGGCAACGATATCGATGGCTTACGACAGCCAGGCATGGGGGGGGCACATGCCTCTAGTTCCCATTACTTGGGAAGCTGAGGCAGGAGGATCGTTTGAGCCCAGGAATTTGGGGTCAGCCTGGGTAACATAATAAGACATCCTGCTTTTAAAATTTTTAAAAAATATAATTTAAGATAAAAACCATCATACTGATAGAGATAGAATATATGGTAAAATTACAACAAACACATCTGCATCTACCATCTACATCTTAAAATATATATAGCAACAACTTCAGCCATGAAAGGAATGCAGTGTTGTTGTTTGCCCCCGTGTGGCTGGAACTAGAGGACACTGTGTTCAGTGACGGAAGCGAGCCAGGCACGGAAAGAAAAACAGAACAGGTTTTCATATCCATGGAAGCTTCAAAGTTGACCTCAATGAAGCAGAGCATAGAGTTCCGGTTGTCAGAGCCAGAGAATGGAGACAGAATGGTTAACGCGGATAGAGCGCAGCCACGTCAGAGGCGTGGTTACATCACGGGTGCAGGCACGTCAGAGGCGCAGGCGCGTCAGAGGCGCAGGCGCGTCAGAGGCGCAGAGATGTGCTACAGTGCACAGGGCGCTGGGGTTGGACAACAGTAGTTCAGAGGAGCCTCTAAGAGAAGATTTGAGTGTTTCCAACATCAAGAAATGATGACGTCTAGGGAGACCTACAGGTCAGTTTCCCTGATCTGGAGGATGGTGACACATGCCTGTCATCCCAGCCCTTGGGAGAAGGAGGCAGGAGGGCTGGGGTGACCTTGAGGCCAACTGAGCAACATAGTGACATCGACCTTTACTCAGAAATTTTTTTCAGGGTATATAGTTCAGCTACACAACCTTTGCCTGGCAAGCACAAGGTCTTGAGTTTGATTCCCAGTACAAACAAAATTTAGTTTGATCTGACCATTGTGCATTGTATACATACACTGAAATGTTGTGTGGGAACCCACAAATATGTGTGATGACCATGTACTAGGTAAAAATAAAAATTTATTCCAACAATTAGGATTTGAATCTGAGAGGTTGGTGTACAGAAGCAGGTGTATTTTTTGTCACTTACCTAGTTCTCTTACATAGTTAATTTTTTTTTTTCAACAAACATATAATTGAAAGTTTTCATTCATTGTCAATTCACAAAATAAAACCTTACCATCTACATTTTAAAATATATACAGCAACAACTGTATATATTATACAGTTGTATAAAATATAACTGGGGCAGGGGAATAACCGGGAGGGGCCCCGTAGCCCCTTTAAAAATCTGGAAGGAACCAGCATGATGACATACAGCTGTGTGTAAACTCAGGCGACTGAGGCAGGAGAATCACTGTGGGTTCAAGGCCAGCTTGGGCTACACAGTAAGACCTGAGTCTAAAAAATAAAGCAAGGAGTTGGCATGTGCACCAGTAATAGAGCACTTGCCTAGCTCTTGTTCAATCCCAGCACCTCACATCCCAAAATCTTCATCTATGTTTATATCTAACTTTCTGTCAGGACTGCATTTGTAATTGGGGATGTTAAAGAAGCCATGTCCTCAGGAAGAGGTAGTTCAAATGGACAAAGAAGCAAAGCAAGTGTATAGCTGAATTCATTCAGTTAGTAATCCCTCTCTCTCTTTCCCACCCTCTCTCCCTTCTTAATACACAGCTCAGATTCATAGTGATCCTCCTGACTCAGCCTCCTCACTGCTGGGATTACAAATGTGTGTCACCACACCTGGTTTTGGTGGCCAACACGGGGCATCCAGGGTTCTGGGCTGGGTACAGCGTGTGGAACTAGGGATCAAACCCGGGTCCTTGTGCTTGCCAGGCAGACACTTAGACCAGTGAGCTATCTCCCCAGTCCCTGAAGCAAGTTCTTCATAATTCACTGAGTTGAATTTGGGATGCTTCTGCCTCAGCCTCCCAAAGTGTGGGGGTCACAGGCGTGTATCAACCTACCTGCCTTCAGTTAATAACTAAGCGGGAAGGTGCAGCTCTCAGCTGAAAAAGCCAGGGTGGCAATGTCTAGGAACTGCAAACACAAGCTAGAATAGGAATCAGTTTTTATTTATTTATTTATTTATTAGAATTTTGAAAATTTTATTTATTTATTGTTTCAGAACCTTTATTTTTTATTTTTTATTTTTTGTCTTTTTTTTGAGAGAGGGTCTCGCTATGCAGTTGAGGCTGGCCTTGAGCTCACTTTTGTAGCCCAGGCTGGTCTCGAACTCGCACCAATCCTCCTGCCTCAGCCTCCCGAGTGCTGGGATTACAGGCGTGCGCCACCACACCCGGCTAGAACCTTTGTTTATTCACTCGTTTTTATGGCCGGCTCAGCCTGCCCCGAAGGCAGGGCTGGTGCAGCATGTGGTGCCAGGGATGGAACTGCGGTCCCTGAAGCCGCCCAAGCTTTCCCAAGCAGGCATTTTAGACCACTGAGCCATCCCACCGGCCCCAGGAATCAGTTTCTAAAATGTAGAGCAAAGTGAAAAATAAAATCGAGAGGCACTGAGATGAGTTAGCGCGACGGGGCGCAGCTGGATGCCAGCACGCACTTCGCAGGGGTAAAGGCTGACACCAGATACATTAGTGTGGACAGCCCCAGGCAGGGCGCACACGGGGCTGGGAGAAGGGGCAGGGGAATGACCGGAAGGGGCCCCGTAGGCTGCACTGATAAGTGAACTGAGACCTGTGATAAGCTGAGCCTGTGCCCCTGCCTTCCGGGTTCAGTCATGATTAAAATCTTTCCCATCAGCACAAAGGATGGTGTGTGTGACCCTAGGTGTCATGGGCCCCTCAGACAGTGAAGTCTCCCTAGAAAACTGCAAGCCACTGAGGCTCAGGGGCAGTGGGTGGCAGGCACGTCAGCTCCTGCTCCTGGTGGGACAGTGCTCCCCAAGCTGGGGTGAGGCTCTCCACAGAACCAGCATCACAGCCAGGCCTGATGGCTCTTGCCTAGAATCCCAGCACACAGGAGGCTGAGGCAGGAGGATCAAAGCAAGTTTAAGGCCAGCCTGAACTACCTACTGAGACACCAGTCACAAAACAAAACCTCACAACCCCCAGCATCTCTGCCCTGGAGAGCCATGTGTCGGCTGACCTGAGAAGAAGATGCTCAATTTGGGCTTCTCTATTGCTCAAGATCCAGGCTTGAGCTGAGTGTGTCCAGCACTTGGGATGTCGAGGCAGGAGGATTGCCACAAATTCAAAGCCAGCCTGGGCTACATAGTGAGTTCAAGGTCAGCCTGAACTACATAGTGAGATCCTGTCTCTCTCTCTCTCTCTCTCTCTCTCTCTCTCTCTCTCTCTCTCTCTCTCTCTCTCTCTCTCTCTCTCTCTCTCTCACACACACACACACACACACACACACACACACACACACACACACATCCAATCCTCCCTCCAAAAAGGATCCCTGTGGTAGGAGGAAAGTCTCCAGTGGTCCCCGGGTGAGGCCTCTCCTTTTGTCCCTCTCCCTTCCCTCCTCCCACTCCCATGGCAGTGTCAGCCAGGATGGCCATGCAGAATCTCACAGACATGTGCCAGATGACAGCGTGCAGGGCGTCTGAGTGAGGAGTTCGAAGCTGTAAAGTCGCCCAAGGCCTGGGCCAGCTGGGTCATCCAAGAAGGCGTGCAGGTGGCCAGAGCCACACAGCAAGTTGCCCACCCTGCTGCAGCAAGGTGCTGCCTCCTGGCTGTGAGGATGCCATCAGGGAAAAAAACCAGGGCTGCGCACAGCTCAGAGGCATCGCACCCGCCTGCTGGCCCCGGGCCCTGAGCTCCATCTCCAGCCCTGCTAAGCAGACAAGCAAAGAACTTGAAGAATCGAGCCCTCTTGTTCTGCTGGTGGCTGTGTGGAAGGCTGCCACTGCTGTGGAAATTTATGACCAGCAGCTTCTTAAAAACCCGAATGAGGGCTGGGGAAACAGCTCAGTAGAGTAAGCATTTGCCTGGCAAGTGCAAGGACCTGAGTTCAACCCCCGGTTCCGCAAAAACAGAACAAAACAAAAACCCAAATGACTGAGGGCTCTAGCAATTTGACATCGGTCTTCCCTAAGACTCAATGCAGAGACTCAGATGTTGGCACCCGCATTACACAGCAGTGTGCAGGAGGTGCCAGCAAGCCATGCATGCATGGGCAATGCACGGATAACAAGCATGGTGGGTCCCTCCAGTGGAATATTACTCAACCCTAAAAACAAAAGGAATTCTGACTCATGTATGAACCTGTCCTAACCTCCATGAGCCTCAGGGGCGTGATGCTAAACCAGCCGCAAAGGGCTAGATGCCGTGTTCCATGAATCCTTGAGACAGAGAGCTGCAGCATGTCCTGAGGGCTGGGAACATTCTGGAGATGACAGTGGTGGTGGCTGTGCAAGGTCAGAGCCCCCTTACCTACATCCAACTGTGCTATGGGACCAGCAACAGGAGGCTGAGGCAGGCAGCCCTGTAAGCCAAAGGGCTCTGGCTCTTAGAGCTCAGAAAGAAGGGGCCAGGGATCTAGCTTGGTAGTCTAAGTGCCTGTCTGGCAAGAGCAAGGACCTAGGCTTAATCCTTGGTACTGCATGCTGTGCTGGTCTTGTGCCATGCCAGCCACTGAGACCGGCCGTGGTGGCACATGCCTGTAATCCCAGCATGGGGGAGGCTGAGACAGGAGCATCATTATGAGTCTGAGCTGTGTAGTGATACCTAGTACCAAATAAATAAGTACTTTTTAAAATTTGAGAAAATATAGGGGCAAGGGACCTCCTGTTACCTCCCAGCTCAAGGGCAGCGGCACAGGAAAAGCTGTGTGTGAAATTTTGTTCTCTCTCTTCAAGGTAAACTCTGAGTCGGCACCACCAGCGCTTCCTTATCAGCATGACCTGCTCCAGGGCCACCCAGGCCCCTGTTCCAGGGCCTCCTGACCAGCGACAGCTGAGATACCAGGGATGCCAATAAGCGCAATTGCACCTGGACTCTGCCCCAGGAACTTGGAGTCTGTGGCAGGTGACCCAGCCAGCCCTGGGGGGACGCTGGCTTCTCTGTGTGGCCTTGGCAAGATTTGCTGCTACTGTGTGTTGGGGCGAGAGTTCAGACCTGCGATAGTGCCTTCATCCTCATAGCCTCCCTCCCAGCTCTGGAGAAGAAGGAGGTCCTAATAGCATGGGGGTCAGGGGAGAGAGGAACAGGATGCTGGACCTGTATCGGGGGACAGTGGGGACAGAGAGGAAGGAAGGGGTGAGGCCTGAAGCCCTACACAGGGTCTGGGGACAGCGACCTCTCCCACCCGGGTGGTCCAGGCAGCAGCAGGGCAGGCGTGGGGCAGTGCAGGTGGGTCACATCTGTACACCTGCAGAGCAAAGGCAGAAATGGGAGCACATCTGGAACTCTGGGGCCTGCTCGCCATCTCCATCACCGTCTGCTTGGTGCTTGGGTACTCGTCAGGGAGGCAGTGGAGCAGTCTCAAGCTGTGATGGGCTCAGCATGGAGCCCCAAGTCCACAGGAGGGAGCCCGAACCTGCACACCTCAGGAGGTGATCCTGCTCACCTGAGCTGGGGCTGCTGCCCATGGGAGTAGCTGGGACTTGCAACCCAGCCCAGGCATCCACAAAGAGCGCCTCGTGCAAGGAACAGCAGAGGGCCAGCAAGACAGCTCAGCATTGTAACGCTCCAGCTTAGGCAAGTGCAGGGACCATGGCTCTATCCCAGCACCTCATGCCTTGCCAGCCCCGCCCCCAGGGTGAGCTGAGGTGGTCAGAGTCCAGGCTTGGTGGCATATGCCTGTAATTCCAGTGCTGGGGAGGCTGAAAACAGGAGGATCACTAGGAGTCCTGGCTGTGTAATGAGATCCTGTAACAACCAAATACATTAGAAGAAGAAGAAGAGGAGGAGGAAGAGGAGGAAGAGGAGGAAGAGGAGGAAGAAGAGGAAGAAGAAGAAGAAGGAAGAGGAAGACAAAGAGGAGGAAGAGGAAGAGGAGGAAGAGGAGGAAGAAGAGGAAGAAGAGGAAGAGGAAGAGGAACCGGAAGAAGAAGGAAAAGAAAAGCAGATGTGGCAGAGCCGGCTCAACCACCGGAAGTCACCCTCCCGCCACCTGGCTCTGGGACTTCTGCCCCCAGGACCTCAAGACAAGGAGCTACTTTGTGGGTTGTAGTGTTATAGCAGCCGTGGCAAGCTACTGTAAAACCCTGAGAGAGTGCAGCCCGAAGTGTCCTTCTCCCTCCTCCTCCTCTTCCTCTTCCTCTTCCTCCTCCTGCTCTTGGGGGTGGGGGGAGGTGTGGGTAGAGTCTCACTAAATACAGGTTGGCTTCCAAATCACAGCAGTCCTCCTGCCTCAGCCTTTGGAGTAGTGGGATTAGATGTGTGAACTGCCACACCCAATTTGCTAACCATTTCTTCGTCAGCCTCATAGTTCAGGAGTTGCCAGGGAGGACCAAGATCCTGGACACTCCTGGTGCTGCCCTGGGAGCGGTCAGCCTCCGGGATGGGAAGCTAACAGCTAGTCATTCGTTCCTTCATTGATCCATTGATTCATTCAGCAGACTCCTTTGGTTCCAGGTGTAGGTAAAGCCAGGTGCTCGGTGTGCACTGCAAGGCGGTGGAGTCCCTCTTTGGAGACTCCTAGTGAGGCTGCCAGGGAGCAGGTGACACTGGAGGGCCTGCCCTGGGAAGGGGGGGATGCACTGCTCTGGGGCCTGGTTTGGCCCTCAGCAAAGGTAGCCACCGTGTCCTCGCCATCAGGACGCCCTGACCCTTGGCCTGTGAGCGGTGACGCAGGTACAAGACCAGGCCCCCGAGTGTGCAGGGATGGTGACCGCGTCCCAGGGCTTCTGTCACAGGAGACTATTGTAGCCTGCTTCCTGGCTGAGGGGCTCATGACAGTTCCAGGAAAGACCCTGGGGACCGACTGCAGAGTGGGACTTTGGCCTTGGCCACTCACTGACAGTGAGGACCTTGGGCCCACCACTGTGGCAAAGTGGCTATAGAAATGGTAGAAGGGTTGCTCTGGTCCCTGCGCCCTTCATCCTGTTATGCCAGCGAGAAGAACCAGAGCTGAGGCTCGAGCCCAAAACCACAATGTTGAAGTTCTCATTGGCAGAAAGTTCTGTCTCCCCTGTGGCCCTCGCTTCCTGTGAGAGGGGCATGGGTGGCCTAGTGCTCCCAGCTGATTGGCTGGGATCCACATGGCCCATGAGCTGGGGAGGGCAGAGGGGCCCACACCCGGCCCGAGAAGTCTCTCTAACCCCAGGCCCAGGCCCCCAGGCCAGGATGGACAATGCTTGGCGCCTGGAGCTTGGATGTCAGTCTGCTTGCGTAGGGGCAGTCTCACCCTGCCCACAGCCTGCGGAAGTGCTGGGCTTGGACCACGGGTGGTTGTTGTGTTGGAGAGGAAGGGGCCGTAGGGACAGACACAGAGCTTGTGGGGCCACAGGACCAGGAGGACTCTGTGTCCTCCTGTTTCCTCCCCCAACCAGCCCATGAAGTGGGTGCTCTTGGAGGAAGCAGAGGCTCTGAGGGTAACAGTCCTTGAATGTCACAAGACAGGGCCATGTCTGCTTTGCCAGAGACTCGGAGGAGTCCCTGGGCCCTGCAACCATGCTGTAGTTTACTTTTTCTTGCTGTATTTTATTTTTTCTTATTTATACATTCCACAATGAAAACAGTTAGAGTGCTTTAAAATTCAAGGTAGACAATTTAAAGAAATAAATCAAAAGTTTAAAAGAAAGTAGAAATTGTCCTTATATCCCACCAACTGGAGAGAGTCAGTGTTAACAGTTTGGTGAACAGATTTCCACACAGCTCTGTGTGTGTGTGTGTGTGTGTGTGTGTGTGTACGCGCGCGCGTGTGTGTGTGTGTGTGTGTGTGTGTGTGTGTGAGTTCTGTGTGTGGTTTTATGGTAATGGGACTGCAGGCTGTTTTATAACCTGCTCTTTTTGCTCAACAGTATGCCACGGTGTCTTGCTACCTCAGTAAATATAGTTGTACCCTTCATGTATCGACTATAGACCGTCCACTGAGAGGAAAGTATAGGCTGGCTTTTGTGTGTCTGTCTCAAAACCAAGGGGCATTCAGATGCCAGATGCTTCCAGTCATTTGCTGTTCTAGAAACTCAGCCTGGCCTTGTGGAGTAGCTGCATAGTCCACTCAGGAGGTTGGGGAGGAGGGTTTCCCAGCGCAGTTTCGTCGCCTGTCCCTGCAAGTTCAGAGTGGGAAGCAGGAGCAGCAGCAGAGCTCCGGAGACTCCACCAGTGCCACGTGGCCTCAGCTTAAGGCTGCCTGGCCTCATGATGATGGGGTGGACAGCAGGGGATGTGGCCCCTGTGCTCTAGCAGGCAAGACCCGGCTGTGACAAAGGGCTGCAGTGAGAGGGACATGGCGGCCGCAGGGCAGGAGCCTTGGGAGAGTGAGGCAGGGACCCGACTGGGGCCACTGGGCCGTGAGGGCTGGAGCTCAGCTCCCTCCTCCTGCCCTCCTTGGCTCAGCCCACCAGGGTGAGGTGTGAGTGGCTCACTTTGGAGGCCTGAGGTGGGGACCATGGAGATGCCTGAGGAGCGGGCACCAGGAGGCTACGGGACACCCCGTGGGGCCAGGGAAGCAGCCCAGGGGAGAGCTCCCCTGGCAGGAGGGTGCCGATCTGGGTGACACAAGCCCTCCAGCGACCAAGGACACAAAGGGGTTTGGCAGTTTCTGACCGCATCCACTTCTCCAGATACAGGGCTGTTCGGTTTCATTTCAGAAACAAACATCGTTCATTAGCACAAACAGCAGCGGCCCCTTCGTGTACCCCGGCCACCTGCTGTCACCCAGGACTCATGCTGCTGCCCTTTACCCACGTCCTCCTTAGCAAAAGGAGATAGGGCTCATCAGTAGGAGACCTCGAGGTCCAGGCTGGGCTTCAGAGGCCTGGCTCCTGTCTCCTTGAAGTGGGGTGACCAGAACTCCTCAGGGCGCTGCAGCCGTGAGCAGAACACACCCGGGCCTCCCTCTCCCGCGCCCACAGATAAGGGCGCCACAGGAACTTGGCCTGTCTTCCCATGCCTTAAGCCCCCACAGACTGGAACACAAATAGCTCCAGGCCCACGCAGCTCCCAGCCTGCTGACGAAGGTTGCTCGTTCCTGTTTCTTCTCTTTTTCTTCATTTATTTTTTCAAGGGAGCAAAATTCAAAATAAGAGGTGGCAGTTCCGGAAAATTTTTTTTCTGACTCCTCGGAGAACAATGGCAAGATGGATGGGAGAAGACCTTGCTCTGGCTCTCATTAGGCCAGCATGGGGGCCCTCCCTTTGGAGGCAGGAGGTGTGGGGGCGTAGGCCTCATTCCCGCACCCCGTCTCCCAGCCTTGGATCCCCTGCCCAGCGTCTCAGGGGCCTCACCTGAGGCCTGATCTGTAGTCTCCCATTCCTTCAGTCTGGAGACCACACAATGACGGTGTCCAGGAGTGGTAGCGGGGTGCCACTGCAGGGCAGGGGAGACGGTATCTACAGCTGAGCCCTACAGGAATTATGTCCCCTGAGCTCGGGCACAGCTCAAGTCTCAAAAGCAGGGCATCCAGGACTCAAGCCTTTCACATTCAGGCATAGGCAGGAGGCAGGGTCACAGTCCCCAGCTGACATCAAGACTTTCACTTAGAAGCAGCTTCTTCTTTTTTATTTATTTATTTATTCATTTATTTAGTCTTTTTGAGGCAGGGTCTTGCTATGCAGTTGAGGCTGGCCTTGAGCTCACTTTTGTAGCCCAGGCTGGTCTCAAACTCACGCTGATCCTCCTGCCTCAGCCTCCCGAGTGCTGGGATTACAGGGGTGTGCCATCATGCCCGGCTTCTTCTTCTTTTTAATTAATTAATTAATTTTTTGCAGTACCGGGGATTAAACTCAGGACCTTGCACTTGCCAGGCAAGCACTTGTTCTACTGAGCTATTTCCCCATCCCTAGAAACTTCTTCTTTGGGCAGTTCTTTCCTCCAAAAGTCCCTGCGGGGCTGCGTCCTCACAGCCTGGCTCTGGTTGGTCACTATTGCCTGGGGCTGAGAGGCGTCACCATGCCCCTCTAGGACCTGGTTGCAGCTGCATCTGTAGGCATCTTTGTTGGTACAGCATCCTCAGGAGGGAGATAGGCCCCGGGGACCCTGGGGACAGTGAGCCAGTGGGTGTAGGGCCTGTGGCTGGTGTCATTTACACCTCCCAATACTGCACAGATGGGGGGCTGTGGGAGGCCACCCCGCTGTCTCTCCAGCAACCCGCCTGCAGGTTTGGGGTGGTGAGGCAGCTGGGTGGCGTGACTGGGCTGTGGGCCAGAGCTGGGGGCCCTGGTGGGGGCCGTGGCGTTAACGCTCCCCTCGGTGAGCACGGAGCTATGCGAAGTCCCTGCAGTCCTTTCCATCATGGATTCTCCTGGCCTCGTGTGCAGTCCTGGGAGGTGAGCTGGCCAGGGCTGCTCTCAGAGGGTGCTCAGGAGGATGAGGCCAGCAACGAGGGGCAGCAGGAGCAGCCAGGAGACCCCGGGGACAGTGACTGGTGTGAGGGGGACAGCTGCTTAGGGCTCTGCTGCCTGTGTTTTGCCCTGTCCCACTGTTTCTTCTTCTCCTTTCTTTACATGCCCATGCATTTCTGAGCACACCACCTGCACATTTAGGGTGCTATGCATGTTTCCATTTATGCTCATTATACAGGTCTACTTGGGTGACATGGCCAGTGTCTGTGGAAACTGTCACAGCCTCCCTGGACACTGCACCTTGATTATCTGTGTGATAGATGTCTCTGCTCCACATCCCAAGGCCTGCCGTGCCCTTTAGCTCCCACAAGGTTTTAGGGTGAAGCTGTCAATGGTGCTGGTGGATGTGCCAGAGCCCCTCCTTGGGGCTGTCACACTACCCACCTGCAGCCTATGACCTACCTGGCCCTGAGCACGGTGGCGTCAAGATCCCCTCCATCGCTCTCACATAGTCAGGCCCCAGCCATGCGAGGTATGAACTTTTCTCTGCAACAGGCACCAGCTGGACCGTGACGTCCTGGAACAGCAGGTCTTGGCTGCTGTATCTAGAGGAGTCAAACATCTGGAAGCCGTTCTTATTGTGGTCATCTCCATACAGCTCCTGGAAACACCACAAGTCACTCAGCTTTCATGGGACCCTACAGGTCGTCAGGGGACCCAAAGCTAAGTGACCACAGGTGGCCAAGCCTGGTCAGAGGTCCACAGCTTGAGTACTGCAGGCCTCTGTCACAGTGTGAAGAGTGATGTCCAGAGACACCGTCCTGAGAAAGTCATTCTGGAATGTGGTACCTGTTACGGTTTATGTCTAGTTGTCCCCCTAAAGCCTCATGCAGTCATGGGTGGGGACTTCTATAGATTGAGACTTGACTCATGACTCACTTGGATTATGTGATTCAGTACTGATCTAGAGTTTGAGGCTTGATCCATTATCCCTGGGATTATGTGTTTTAAGTACTTCTGGGATTATGGGTATAGCCTAAGGCGGATAGGCTGAGGCAGAGAGCCTGATTGTAATATAGACAGAGACAGAGAGACAGACTTGCGCTGTTGCTCTCTGCTCCCCTGGTTGGCCGATTGCCTCTGTTGTAACTGTTGCTGTTCCATCGCCATGAACGGGATGCTCTCTGCCCTGTTCCACTCAGCTTTGGGCCAACCAAATATGCACTGAAACCTCCAGTAACTGTGAGCTAATAAATCTTTCCTCCTTCATTTTGAGTGCCGGGTAATTGTCCCAGCAATGAGTAAAAAGTAACTAAGATAGCACCAAACCAGCCCTGGGGTCTGCAGAATGGAAGCGTGCAATGTATAGGAAGACGGATACGTGAAGAGAGGGCACGGCTGCGGCGGCTGTGTGCTTTGTCAGCCGACTTCTCAGTCCTTCCTGTTATGCCTCTGCTCCTCCATCCCTGCTGGGAATCTTTGGGTTGAAACTTGGGAAGACCTGAAGAGAGCCTGAAAGCAGCGCAAGACGGGTTGGGCACCTCTGCAAACAGAGGCCATCTGGAGAGAATGGGCACATGCTGGTCAGTGCCCCGTCGTCACCAAGGGGGAAGAAGTGAGTGGCAGTCAGTTTTACTGGGGGGGAAGCACAGACCGCTTTCTTGAAGATCGCATAGAACTATCAGTCTTCTCCCCAGAGAAATGTACACCCACGAGGACTCCTCCCACATTATGTCAGAGAACTTAGCCCCCCCCCCCTGCCTGCCCCCAAGAAACCCACGGGCCCAGAGGATGGAGGGACTGGGACAGAGGGACTCCATGGAGATTTCAAACTTTAGGGCCAGGCCCAGGGAACCAGGACCTCTGCAAGTCTGCGCTCGTAGGAGGACAGCACCAGAGGGATTAGAAACTAGGGGTTCCTCAGACACCCTGTTTTTTTTTTTTTTTTGTTGTTGTTTGTTTGTTTGTTTGTTTTTTTGAGACAGAATATCACTGTGAAATTCACGTTGGCTTTGAGCTTACTTTGTAGCCCAGGCTGGTCTTGAACTCAAAAAGATCTTCCTACCTCAGCCTTCTGAGTGCTGGATTATGCACATGTGCCACCATGCCTGGCACATCCTGGATTTGGATTCTAGATATGTCTTGGGTGTGCAGCTGTGAAGGACCGGATACGTCAGGGGGTGGGAGAGGCGGAGACAGACACATAGAAACTGCCCGTGGGGGTGGCATCTCACAACGTGAGGCCAGCTGGGGTCAGTAAGGCAGCGGATGCAGACAGGTAAGAGGGCTTATCCAGGCCACCAAGACCTGAGAAGGAGACGGAGGCAGAGGGGGCCAGATGGGCATGGGCTCTGGAGGGCCCCAGGGAGGGATTTGAACCCTGGGAGGAGGCAGCTGAGGTCAGTGCCGCTCACAGGTGAGGAACACAAGGACGCTGGATTTGTTTGTGTGGGTCACTGTGACCTTGACGAGGGTGAGGGTGGGAGCTGTCTATTCTTGAGATAGAGCAGAGGAGACTGCGTCAGGGCAGAGATAAGGCTCTTGAGGGACCTTGCTCTGAAGGAGTTGGGGTGCTGGCTGCAAGATGATATAAGCAGGAGAGAGTGCATTTGTTTTTCACAGGTAGTGAGAAGGATAGCATATTTGTGTGATGGCCGGAGTGGCCCTGCTGAGAAAGAAACACTGATGCAGCAGACAGAGGGGTCCGTGCTGGGGGAGGGACCCTGGGCTCGGCTCCCCTCCCACCCCACCTCCCGCCCCCCAGGTTCCCTGAGGCTGCTTCTGGCTCAGCACTGCCACCCCTGGCTCGGCGATGCCTGCTGCGCTGGCTCACCTGCGCCTTGTCCAGGAGTCCGTACACAGTGAAGGGGTTGGTGTCCGGCCGCACCATGACAGCATGGGCTGGGATCTTGGCCAGGCTACAGGCTTGGAACTGGTGAACCTCTGCGCGCGCCCCATTGTCACATAGCAGCTGGTAGTCCTGCTGCCTGAGCTCGGCGGCCCAGGGCTCTGTACTGTAGCCTGGGGTCAGTGTGAGGTGGGGAGAAGTATGGACGAGGTTTCCAGAACATTTGCTGGGAAGATCCAGGGCTCTATTCCGTTGCTAGAGCTATACCAGGTTGGGGAAAAGCTTGGGCTTGGCTTAGTGGGGGTTGGGGAGCATCTGCTCTGTGACTAGCACTTTGCAGCCAACAAAGTCATGCAGGGTGAGCGTCATCAGGCCATTTTACAGGTGTGGAAACTGAGGCCCTTAATCCTTCCCAGGCAAGGAAGCTTGCCATGTGTTATATCCTCAGGCCTCACCATGGAAGGTGATGATCAACTGTGCCCCTTCACACTGAACGTCTCAAACTGAGGGGGCCTGTTGACATCTGTGGTGCCAGGGGCATCCCAAGGGCCTCTGCTGGCCAAGAATCTCACTGTTCGGGTCTGCTGGGGGCAGGAATCTGTACTCTGAGCCGCCAGCCCAGCATTGCTGAAGCTGGTGGCTGGTCCCTGGGTGTCCTGAGCGACGCTGCCTGAGGAGTAGCTGCACCTCTATGAATTCACTGGGCACTCAGCCTTCGGATTCCAGAAGTCGTGCCTGGTAGGCTCTGAGTGGAGCTAAAGATAAAGGGGAAGGGCAGCCAGAGTGGAGGCCTCACTGCAGATTTGAAGTTTAAAATACTGATATTTCCCACTGTGTATCTTGCTTGCCCCTGACAGATAGTGGTGCCCTTCCTGGCCCCAGCTGTGCCTTTTGCGGGTGAGGCTCTGGAGAGAGAGGGGAAGCAAGAAGTCTGGGTGCTAGATGTTGGGGAGCAGCCTGGGACCTTCAAGTAGGCCGCAGACCCAGTCGGGAGCAGGCTGGCACAAGACCCTGCAGCCCATGGAAGCTCACAGCTCAGTCTGGGGTCCTGGGGTAATTCTAGGAAGAGCCTGCCTGTGTCACATGGTGGGGGTGAACCCTGCCCTGAGTCTTCCAGGCTCAGTTCTCTGAGGCCCCCAAACACAACAGCCCTGAGGCCGAGATTGTGTTGGGGACAGAAAACAACCCTGAGATGGGTCTGCCCTAGCCCCAGCCCTTCAAGTACCGTTCGTGTTGTCAAAGACAGTTGTGTGCTTCACGAAGGCGACATCCCCTGCCTTTTCTACCAGGCACCTGCCACCGGAGAGAGGGCCGGCAGGTGATGAAGGAGGAGGGTCCCCACCTGGGGCCGCCCCAGGTCCCCCTGCCTGCTGCTGCATACCTGAAGGCCCCGCTGTCACTGAAGTACCTCTCCTGGCTGTTGGCCACACACTTGTTCCGGCCCTTTTCATCCCCCACGCAGGCCGTGCACAGTGAGGACGGGTATTTCCTGGCCTCGCTCCCAGGCACACAGCTGCCATTGAAGAACTCGCTCACCCCTGGCAGAGGGGACAGGCAGTGAGCAGGGCCCACCACGGTAGAAAGCGAGCCAGGGAGGAGGTAAGTCCTTCAGCCTTTTCTGGCATACCCCCAGCAATGGGAAGCTCACTGCCTTCTAAGCTATACATGGTGGATGACTGAGGAGGATGGGCCGTGTCCCTGGGGACTGTACCTCTGATCACGTTGCAGTCCAGGGGCCGGATGGAGCCCCTGTGGATGAGGGCACCTACGGGCACGGTCCAGCCGGCTAAGCTGTCCACACTGGGGTGGCAGGAGCGCTTGCCATGCAGCTCATTCAGGTTGAAGGCAGAGGAACTGTCCCTCCTCACCAGGGCCACCGCATAGTACACAAGGCTGCTGTTCTCTGAGGGTACAGGGATGTCACACAGGGGCTGTCCCTCCAATCTTTGTCCCATACTTTTTCATGAAACAGTGGTGACCCACCCCAGGGGCTCAGCCTGAGATCCACACTGCTCAGGACAAGGCCAGCCAGTCCCCAGTGGTCTGAGTGGCTCCGCTGTCAACCTAGATCCCCTCCACCCCCAGCCCTCCCTGGGCCTTCCTCCCCTTACAGCCAGTGGCATTTCCCTCAAGAAGCCTGCACATTTTTCTCTAATCCTGGAGCTCTCTCATGGCCTGGTGGAAGGGACACGGTCAGCCCAGGTGGCTGTGTAGGCCACCAGGAGGTATAAATGAGCTGACAAGAACAGGCAACAGGCCCCTTCCCCGGGCTCCACCATCAGGAGAAGCCAAGGCCACCCGAGATTGCTTAGCACAGAGGCAGTGGACATCCACAGGCCCCTAACGCTAAGATAGCCATGAACGAGGCACATCCTGGCCAGCTAGCCCCAAAGATGTAGCCTTAACAGGTCACCCAAGGACAAGGAAACAGCCAGAAGGAGGCTGCACAATGAGCCACCAGAAAACATGGCATTAGAGGAGGTCCCCACCAGAAGCCCCTCCAAGTTGAGGGGGTGGTCACTCAGGTCCCTAGAAAATCAGTTGGGAACAAAGGGCCCGGGGTCCTCCATCTTTCCAGAGCCCCCCACCACCTGATTTGTCATTATCAGGGTAGCTGTCTCTCTCTTCCTTTCCTTTTTTTTTTTTTTTTTTTTGTCTTTTTTGAGACAGAGTCTCACTATGCAGTTCAGGCTGGCCTTGAGCTCACTTTGGTAGCTCAGGCTGGTCTCGAACTCACACCAATCCTCCTGCCTCAGCTTCCCAAGTGCTGGGATTACAGTCATGTGCCACCACACCCAGCATCTCTCTTCCTTTCCTGCTGCTTCCCTTTCCACTTTCCAAGTGAAGTGTTTTCCTGTCAGTAAGCTTTGGCCCTCTAGCATTTTACCGCGGCTGGGGTTATACAGTGGGGTCATAGACAGCAGAACACTGGTATGACATTTTTGCTTCCCTGACCAGGAGCCAGATGTTACAGTGGCCAGAACTGCACATGGTTTTTCTACATATTTATTAGCAGGGGACCAATGGGATGGGCGGACTTCGGTCCACACTCCATTAGCACTTTAGGTTTTGCAGCAACAGACAGTTTCTGTCATGGGGTTTATCTTTTGGTACTGGGGATTAAAGAGAGTCGTTGCATTGAGCTACATCCTCAGTCCTTTCTTCCTTTTCCCCAGCCCTTTCTTAATTTTCTGTTTTGAAACAGGATATTTTTAAGTCATTCAGTTTTCTGAGCTCACACTCAGGATCCTCCTGCCTCAGCCTCCCAGAGGGTTGGGATTATTCTTTTTAGAGATATTCACTGCATAGAGGGGAAAGTTGAGGCCCAGGGCTTTTCTGGTGACAGAAGGCTACTACCACAGGCACAGAGGCACTGGTGGGGCTGCCCGTGGAGCTTCTGCCATGGCAGAGGGGGCGAGTTTCCCTGTTTATAAAGATGCCAGAGCCCCCATCTGGTGGCACTTACTAGCATAGGACTCCCCAGCTGCTGGCACCAGCCCGAATACCTTCCCCGCGCTGTAAATGTCTTCACCCCTCAGAGTCACGGCGTCTATGTGCCCAGCCTGGAGGGAATGGAGAGTGGCCAGGACCCAGAATGCTTCTGGACACTAGGGTCCAGTGGCAGTGGCAGGGCCAGTGCCTGGGAGGTGGCACTCGTACTGCCCATCTATTCCTCTGCTATAGAGGAGCCTGGCCTGGAAGGCAGCAAGTCACTGACAGGGGCACTCCCATCCCATTCCAGCCAAGTGCAGCAGCAGGTCCGTCTCTTGCTGGGAGTAGGGACCCATGGCTTGTGGGCCGCAGGAGCCGGAAGCGTTCTCCGGCAAGGGCTGGCACCCGATGTGAACACATTGCATGGGAGCTGGATAAGCATGCAGAGGAGCCATGGCCCAGGCCTCACAAGGGGCCGTTCCTGCCAGCACTGTGGCCACAAGTCTGAGCTCAGTCTGGGCAACTTAGTGACTTAGGGAGACAATGTCTCACAAGAAAAAATAGAAAGGGCAGGCCCAGTCCTCCAGGACCCCTGCATCCAACTTGTCCCTTCTGAAGCCTCTGGACGGGTGGCCCAGAGCCCTGCAAAGGGGAAGCTGACAGCCTTGGGAAGGACATGAAGCCACCCCTGCTACGAACTCAGAGGAACTAAGGCCCCAAAAGGGGCAGTGATTCCCAGGCCACATGGTTGCTCTGGGCCTGCGGTGACCCTCTGCCTCTCGGGGCTCATAGCAGAAGACACCCGCCACCCTGCCCTGGCCCTCCTGTCTTTGGGCCCCACCTGGATCTGTTCCATGCACTGCATCGGGGAGTTGGCCCACACACACTGGATCTCTGGCTTGAGCTTCTGCCGGTTGAAGGCCAACGCCATGTCGCCACACTTCCGGAACTCTGGCGTGGACAGCACACACCAGCGCAGGAAGTGTGGTAGCTCTGGGGGTTTTATTCAGAAAGGTTTAGGGTCCCTTTTCAGTGGGGTTGTGCAGGGTATCAGTGTTTCTGTCTCAGTGTCTGCTACCCTATATCCTTGGCTACAGGTGGGATTTATGGACTGGGGAGCTGGAGACAGGAGTGGGTTTGAGACAAAGGTCTCACTATGTCACCCAGGGTGGCTTAAAACTCACAGAGATCCTCCTGCCTCGGCCTCCTGAGTGTTGGGATTACAGGCTTGCATTTCCATATCTGGCAAGGGCAGAGATGCTGCCTCCCCCAGTGCCCAGGGCCAACAAGGGGAAGTGACAGGTTCTCACAGAGGCCCTGGGACATTCTCCTGGGCTGCCTCTGCAGAGAGCCCTGGTGTGGCAGGAGCAGGGACAGGGACTTACTGTTGGGGTCACAGAACAGACCCTTCATGGCATGCAGGTAGTCTTGGCCCAGCCATGCCTCATAGGTCTGTGTAGCAATGGGCACCAGCTCCACAGTGGTGTCCTTGAACAGCAGGTCTCTCTGGCCATAGCTCTCTGAGCTGAACATCTGGAATGTGCTGCCCTCCTGGCTGAACAGCAGCTGTGTGGCAGGGTGGCCAGGGCGGCTGGTGAGGATGGTGAGGTGCGGCCACCACTGGCACTTCCCACCACTCGGCCCCTCCTCTAGAGGGCCCTATGTGGTCCACCACAGGATGTGTGGCTCAGCCCAGGGGGCTGTGGGGGCAGGGCAGGCAGGTCCCTACTACAGGCAATGTCAGACAGGGGCAGGGACTCCAGTGGTCAGGGGGTGGGTTGCAGGCACAGTGAGGCCACGCAGTGCTCTGAAATGCATTACAGGTGTTGTTCTCTCTGTGTCCATGTGCTCTGGTTGAGGCTCTCAGAGGCTCAGAATAGACAGGAGGCTGGGGCTCCGGAGCTCCTCTGAGCTCATAGGCTCCCAAGGCAGAGTCCCTGGGTCTGGTCTTTGCCCCCAGCTCCCAACCTGGTGAGCAGGGGAACCCAGAGCCCTGAGGAGTAGGTGCCCATCTCACCTGGCCCTCACCAAGTAGTTGGAAGATGAGTTTTCCATCCATGTCAGCCCGGACCATCACGGCGTGTGCGGGGACCCGGGCCAGGTGGCAACGGCGCCACTCAGTGATGGGAGCGCGGCTGCCGTTCCTGCACAGCAGCTCGAAGTCCTGTGACAGCAGGGCCTTGCCCCAGGAGGGCAGGGTTTTCCCTGGAGGACCAGAGAGTGAAGTGAGGTATAGGAGGGGTGAGAGATCAGCACCCCAAGACCAGCTGGCTATGCACACCAGGCCTGACTCTTATTTTTTATTGTTTTTTGTTTTTTTTTTTTTTTTTTTGAGACAGGATCTCACTATGTAGCCCAGTCTGGCCTTGGATTCCTGGTGATCCTCCTGCCTCAGCCTCCTGAGTGCTGGCTGACAGGGTTGGGCCACCTCCACTTCCTTCTACTTTATTTTACTTCTAATGTTGTCAAGTCCATAGTTGATAGGTAATTTTCTGCCCTACTGTCCCCCCAATTTATATTTCTGACAAATTTTTCCCCAGTATCAGAACCTTCCATAGAACTCATTGTTTCCTCTAGAAAAGGGAGATTAGTTTGAAAGTGTGACTCTCAACACCCAGCAGGAATATTAGGAAACTGACAACAGGGGCTGGTGCGAAACCACAGATGGCCCTGCAGGTCGGGACTTTTATCATTTTGAAATGAAAATGGGGGAAGGATAGTGTGTGAGATCATGAGAACTTTTACTCCAAAGCTACTAAAATAAATTCACTCCAAAGCTACTAAAATAAATCCTCCCCACAAGAGAAATAAACTCTTTTCTTCTTTCTTTCTTTCTTTCTTTCTTTCTTTCTTTCTTTCTTTCTTTCTTTCTTTCTTTCTTCCTTCCTTCCTTCCTTCCTTCCTTCCTTTCTTTCTTTCTTTCTTTCTTTTTTTTTTTTTTTTTTTTTTTTTTTTTTTTTTTTTTTTTTTTTTGTCTTTTTGAAACAGGGTCTCGCTATGCAGTTCAGGCTGGCCTTGAGCTCACTTTTGTAGCCCAAGCTGGTCTCGAACTCACACCGATCCTCCTGCCTCAGCCTCCCGAGTGCTGGGATTACAGGCATGCACCACCACGTCCAGCTCATTCTATAAAACAATGACACTGACTCTTCAAAAATGTCAATGCTGGGCCTAGCAGGATGACTCAGTGGTCTAAAGCGCCTGCTTAGGAAAGCTTGGGCGACTGCAGGGACCATGGTTTGATTCCCGGCCCCACAGGCTGCGCCAGCCCTGCCCTCAGGGCAGGCTGAGCCGGCCATAAAAATAAATAAATAAACAAACAAAAGTTCTGAAACAAGAAAAAAAACAATAAATAAAATAAAAAATTCTAAAAAAAAAAATGTCAATGCAAAAAAAAAAAAAAAAAGTTTCAGCAGCTTCTCTGTGACCAAGGGGACTAAAGAGCACTAAAATCTAAATCCTGAGTGTGATCCTAGACAGGGTCTGGCACCTGGAGAAAAGTGCTACAAAGGGCAGAATTGTGACAATTAGTGACCTGGAGCATCGGCTGCAGGTAGACAACAGTGCAGGTGATGGTGGCTTCCATGCATGTGGTCACCAGGCATTCTTGCTCTTGGAAGATACGCGGTGAGGTGTGTAGGGTTGCAGGGCAGGCAAGCGTGCCCTCCCGTGGGTCAGAGCACAGCCCTGCTTAGCAAGAATGATGGTTCAAGTGTGACAGAGACCAAGAGTTGGAATTCAGGGGAAAAGGCAGACAGGAAAGAAGTGAAGCGAGGTTGTATGTGTGACTATGGCCTTAAAAGAAAGTTGATATATCTTTGGACTTCAAAATTGTTCCTGTGCAGCTTACTTATTTCTTCTTAATCAAATAAACAAGAGGAGTTTTCCATAATGGTAGTGGTGGTGGGTAGAATAGATAGGAATTTTTTGAATGTTCATTTTTGTTTGCTTGTTTAGGGTTTTTGAGACAGGGTCTCACTGTGTAGTATGTGCTAGTCTTGAACTCAACGCATTATAGGTTCAAGCCATGATGGTCCTCCTGCCTTAGCCTCCCGAGTGCTGGGGTTACAGGTGTGCACCACTATGCCTGGCTGCAAACTGTTTTCTTCTTTCTTTCTTTCTTTCTTCCTTCCTTCCTTCCTTCCTTCCTTCCTTCCTTCCTTCCTTCCTTTCTTTCTTTCTTTCTTTCTTTCTTTCTTTCTTTCTTTCTTTCTTTCTTTCTTTCTTTCAACAGACTCTAATCTTCATGTGGAGATGGGCAAAACTGAGCTATGTGATCCAAGTACAGCCCAGCTACTCACTGGCCGCTGGGCACAGAGCACCTGGACTCCCACAGAGCTGGGGTGCTCAGAGATGGGGTACTCAAGGTACTCACACAAAGGCACCCAGAGACTTAGGGGCGCTGGACCCACACTCACCATCTGTGTTCTCCAGCACCGTGCTGTGCCTCACGAAGGCCACGTCCCCAGCCCCTTCTGCCAGGCACCTGAGAGTGACACCATGACCTTGGGCTGGGTGCCCTCCAGCCTCCCAGTCTGGCCTGGGCTGTAGGGGGCCGTGGGGCATCAGTGCCCAGCGCTATAGCCTTGGTGCCCACTCCCTGGGATTTTGCCAAGTTAGTGGCCTTTGGGTCCTGGTCCCGCATAATCAGCACAGGCCAGGCTTGGGACAGGGCCCCACAGACACTACTGTCCCCTGTGGATTCTGCTCTGAGGTGAGGGATTGGGGCAAATGACTCTCCCATGTCCAACCCCCAAATCCTCCACAATAGGGGCACCCATGACCTGTGTACCCTCTGTGTCACTGGCTGGTGTGGGAGACAGGTTGGACCCTGCTGGGCAAAAGGGCTGCTGGGGACCTGGCAGCCAGAAAATAAGCAGGGACCAAACAAGGGTGAGGGCAGACTGGTGACAGAAGAGACCAGGGACCCCAAGAGCAGAAGGATGTGGGGGTGGATGAGGAAAGTAAGGACACTATTTCCTTTTCTATGCCCCAAATGCCCAGGTTTTCCTGCTCCTTATAGGGACATCAAGGACAAGTGGCCAGTGGGACCTCGAGACATCCTTTCTGGACACGCGGACTTGGGCCATGAGCTCTTAGCTGCTTGTAGGTCTGTGGAGGTGTTACTCTTAAGTGCCACGGAAGTGCCCACCTGCACTCTGCCACCCCCTGCCCACCCTCCTCCTGCAGACACCAGAGCTGGGCTTGGCACTGGCCTGAGCACTGCTTTCCCCGCTTATCCTTGGCCCTCCTTTAATGACACCAGACAGCCGGGTACAAGGGACCCTTTGATGTCCTGAGCCCGCACCACCCCCAGGGCCTCTCTGTGTTGGGCTCCCTACCGGAAGGCCCCACTGTAGCCGTAGTATCTCTCCAGGGGGCTGTTGTCACACACACTCCTCCCAGAGCCATCACCCCTGCAGACATGGCAGAGGGACAGCGAGTGATTGGTTTCTCCTGCTCCAGGGACACAGCTGCCCCTAAAAAACTCACTGACAGCTGTGGGAAAGATGCAGAGAGTAATTACTTAGCAGCAGCGGGAGTCTGGGCTTGGCAGGTCCCTCTCTGGGGCCCTTTATTGTTCTTTCTTTCTTTCTTTCTTTCTTTTTTGAGACAGGGTCTCACTGTGTAGTCCATTCAGGCCTTGAACGCTTGGGAGTCCTCCTGCCTCTGCCTTCTGTGGGTTGGGACTGCAGGTGTGTGCACCACCCTGCCCAGCTGGGCACTGCTGAGAATCTGGTCTGCGCAATGCTGGGAACTGTGTGCTGAGAACCAAAGTGGGTCCATGGGATGGCAGCAAGCACCTGGGCAGGTCAGCTGCTGTTCACAAATGGCTCAGGGGGCCTGATGTGCTGGCCCAGGCCTTGGGAGGCTGAGGCAGGAGGATCACTGTGAGGTGGAGGGTGGCCTGGCTACAGAGAGAGTTTAAGACCAGCCTGAGTTACACAGGGAGACGCTGTCTCAAAAACAAACAAGAAGAAAGAAAAAAAAAAAAAAGTTGCTCAGGGAAGGTGACATGGAGTCCTGAGGAACTGCAGGACACTAATGGCCACTTGGGTGTGGGTCTCAGCTGGGACATGCTTTCAGGCTGGCACAGTGTGGCCAAGCAAGGTAGCTGGAGAAGGAGCCCCAGCCTGTGTGAGGTCACACCTGTTACCTGCAGGGTTTCTCTGGGTCCTAGGACACCTGTTTTACTCCTATTTGTCCTGGGCAGGGGAGGATACACTGTGCTGCTGCTGCCCTGAGCTGGCCCGGCCCTGCTGGCTCCTACCTTCCTGGGATCACCCAGTCTCCCCTTCTGTCTGTGTCCCTGAGGGTGGCTCTTTCAAATGCATCCCAGCACCAAGGCCACATGGCTGTGATGCAGGCTCTGGGGGCTCCTGCTGGCCTGTGCTGCTGGGCATGTATGGATTTTCTGGAGACTGGTGAGCAGCCTATTGGCCTCTGGATCTCAGATGGCATGAGGCTAAGGGCTGCTCTGCAGGCTGCGTTCTGCTTGGGGTCTGTACCAGAGGGAGCCACTCCTGAATATGGCCCTGTACCTGTGTCGCATGGACATGGTGACCAGAATCATGAGCCATGCTCTGCAGGGGCCCACAGAGTGGAGGAAATGCCTGCTTCAGGGCTATCAGAGAGACCCGCAGAAGAGGGGGGACTCAGCTGCCTCTTAGCGGGGAGCAGGAAGAAGAGATAGCTGGGGCAGAGGAAAAGAGGGAGCTGTCCCGTGCCAGCCTGAGGTCCTCACCCGTGAGCACGTCGCAGCCCATCACTGAGAGGCGGCCAGTCTCTACCAGGAAGCCCACAGGCACATTCCAGCCTGCCGTCTGCTGCAGGCCCGTGTGGCAGGACCTCACGCCCT
Source organism: Myocastor coypus (assembly GCA_004027025.1). NCBI lineage: Eukaryota > Metazoa > Chordata > Mammalia > Rodentia > Myocastoridae > Myocastor > Myocastor coypus. The sequence goes on from PVJA010008042.1 coordinate 39,606, forward strand.
TCAGGGTGTTGATGGTTAAAGATGAGTTCTTCTGGACCACAGCCACAGCATAATAGGAGGTCCCAACCTCTAGGAGAGGAAGGGTGTAAGGCTGCTGGTCTTGCTACACTACGGGGAATCTGGGGGGTGAGACTGGGGAAAGGCAGTGTCATCCTCATGCACCTGGTGCTGGCCCTGCCTACCTAAGTGGGTTGGTCCTCTGGGGCTGCCTCTGGCCCAGCCACCCTCTTTCTTTCTAGTTCTGTAGATCTGGGTGCTCATTTGTTCGTGATCTGACTTCTGCTCTTTAGGGCAGAAGCGGGGGAAGGGGGAGGGTCTTCTTGGTTACTCCATGCTCAATAATGGGGTTGAATTAAATAAAGAGGCAAGACCAGCAAGAAAGCTCAGTGGCATCAGAGCCTGCCTGGCAAGCACAAGGTCCTGAGTTCAATCCCTGGTAGCAAAAAAAAAAAAAAGTAAATAAAGAGGCAGCACTGTGCTTCGGACTCACAAGACAGGACTGTCACTGGCCTTTTCAGGGGACAGGCTGCCTGGCTGGTAAAGCTGGACTATGTCCCGTGCCATGGGATAATCACTAATTTGACTCATGGCCAGTGATGGCTTCTACCAGGCAGCCATATGTACCAGGCCCGTAGCTGCCTGCAGAGCTGGGCACTGCTTTTTTCCACCCTGTCTGCATCCTGTGGCCTCTGACAGAGAGGCAGGCGGTGGGCACTGCTGACACCCAACTCTCAGCACCACACCAGGGTGGCAGCAAGGGCTCCATGAGCAGATGGGGGGCTGCTGGGCTCCCTCGGAGGAAGAGGCTGGGGTCAGTTCCTGGGTCCCTGGCCCTCCTGCAGTTTCAGAGACCTAGGGGGACCCCAGCAGGGCTCTCAGGTCTGGGCATCCTGGACAGGGCTCCAGGGTGACCCTGCTGTCTGGAGCCGCCTCTCACCGCCATCATACAGCTCGCCCACCACGGGCTTCAGGCCGTGCTCCCTGCCCGCCTCGTAAATGGCTTCTCCATCCAGGGTGATGGCGTCAGCCTGCTGGGCCTGGAAGAAACACGGCATCAGCCCACTCTGGCCATCCCTGCCGAGGGGAAGTCAATGACTCTGTCAGAACGCACAAGGCCTTGCAGAGCCCTGGAGGTCTATGCCACCATTGACACCGGGCATAGTCTTGAGGGGCCCATGACTCTATCCTTTTAGCAGACTAAGAACACACCTTCCATAGTAACTATTTATATGTATTTGGTACAGGGTCTCACTATAAGGCTTGGACTGGTAGTGATCCTCCAGCCTCAGCCACCCCAGTGCTGAGATTACAGGTATGTGCCACCATGCCTGGACTTGGAGGCTGGCTCAGGGCACCTGGGGGTGGGGCCAGTGTGGCGTGTGGTTCTGGGGATCGAGCCCCTGTCCCTGTGCTTGCCTAAGTAGGCACTTAGTTTGTTGCACTGTTCACTGGCCCACTATGATATCAAAAAGAAAAATTAGTTTTATGAGATCCACATGTTCAGAATGGAAAAAAAAATTAAGGTAGCATGGAACGGTAGACAGTGAAGAGTGGGTTTTCCTGCTTTCCTGGCCTCCACGGGCCTCTACACTGGGTTTGCTTGGGTTTCCGTCTAGGAAAGTCTGCCAAGACCCAATCCCGAATGTCGACTTTAAATTTTCTTTTTATTGATTTCAAATACAAACTGTAGTGCCTTGTTCGTGTTTCTTGGGCCCAAGGGTGGAGGCAGAGACCAGCACAGCTGGCTTCTTCCCTGGCCTAGGATCAGGTCAGTCCTGGGCACTGGGGCCGAGGTGCCAGGAGGATCCATGTGTCATAGCTCCCGCCCGGCACCTGCTTTTCACTGTCCTGCCTGGCCTTGGGAGGGGGTGCAGACCGGTCGGGGCCTCACTGCGCATGCTCACAACAGCATCCCCCCCCCCATCCCCACTCGCTCAGAAACCCTGAAGCTTCCTGCCAGTGGCTCTGTCCACAGTGAGGCCCTTTGCTGGCCCCTAGGAATCTACCTGTCACAAACGAGCTCTTGTTCCTGCCACCCAGCCCTCCCTGATGTAGAAGGGGGCTGTCACCTGCGCCCCTCAGCCCTTGGATCTGGGCGGGTGGCGGGCAGCAGGGGGAAGGGCAAGGCCTCACCGAGATGAGTCGCATGCAGTGGCGGCTTGAGGTAGCCTGGATACAGGAGACCAAGGGCTGGAGGCCGGCTTCCTGGAAGGCCTTGCTCATGTTCTTGCACTTCTGCTGCTCTGCATCGGAGATGGTACACCAGCGTACCTCCGTTGCCCGCTGCCTGCTGAGTGCTGGGGACCACAAGGACAGTGAGGCCCAGGTCCCCTCTCACCCGGCTGGACTGTGGCTGCGGCAGAGTGTGGATCTGGCAGCACTGTCCGACCTCACTGGTCTGCACAACCTGGCTGGTGGCTTGGCTCAGAACCTGGCCATCACCAGCTATGATAGAAGAGTGGAAGGGCTTCCAGAGTCGGCCACCGTTTTCCTCTGCCAGAGGTGGAGTGGGAGGAGGTACGGAGCTGGGGCTAGGGAGACACCAAACTTTTGCTGCCCCTCAGTGGAGCAACAAAAACAGCATTCAGAATCATCTTGTCCCTTGCAGTGGCCTGGGGCCTCCTCATGAGCTGGGCTACAGGATGGAGATGGCCCAGCACCTGTGATCTAGGCAGGGGAGGTTGGGTGGGGTCAGATTCCTGTCCCTCTAGCAGGTGTCTGCTGCGATCTGAGTGACTTCTCTGGCCTCTTTCTAAGAACACACATGAGAAGCCACACCTCCAGGGCTGGATGTGAGCCAGGGTACGTAGCCTGAGCCTCAGGGTCCCCAAGAGACTTGCACTGGGACCCTGAGCTCCTGGATTGGTGTCCCGGGAGGTCCCAAGGGCCAATCTTGTCCCATGCGCCTATGACACTCATCCCCTACAGGGGCTGAAGGCTATCGCTCTTCCCAAGGTCCAGTGGTGACTCCTTCCTGTCCTTCCACCCTGTGCCAGACCCTGTGACCTCTGTGGGTGCTGCTGAGGAAACCTAGCCTTGCACTCAGCTCGCCTGTGCTCTGGGTCCTTGGGGAGAGTCTCAGGCAGGGGAATAGACCTCTGTGTTTCCCATCAGAGCAACTCCCTCCAGGCTCCCCCACACCTCAAGGCTCCCTCCTCCCAACCAGAGCCAGCGCCCTCTGTCCAAGGCCCAGCGCAGACTGCCTCCTCCAGGAAGCCCTCGGGGTCGCCGGGGTCAAGGTCACCCCTGCTGTCCTCGCATCTTCCCTGCTCAGGACCAAGGAGCCCCCAGAGGCCTCAGGCCGGGCAACCTCACCAGCGCGCAGGCACAGGAGTAGCCACAGAGCTGCGAGTGGGACCCACATAGTGAATCTGGGCAGTGGAGGTGCAAGGGTTGAGGGGTCGGCCTGGGTCTGACCCGCTGAGTCCACAGGGAGGAAGACTTGTCTTCTCCCCACCTACAGGCCCAGCTACTTATCCCCAGGGTGGCCCCGCCCAGACGCACCCACCTTGCCCTGTGCCACCTCAACTGCTTCCCGGCGCCCTCTGCTGGACGCTGCTGCGCCGATCTCCTCCCCTAGAGGAGTGATGGAAATACACAGTGAATGTTTAAGGTTTAAAAATTTATTACGGTTAAAAAAAAAAAACAAACCTTGGTATTAACCCCCTCAAAGTGCTACCCCCTGGCTTCTTGCCATTTTCTGAAGCAATTCTGGGAGTCTTCCTTCCTGTTTTTATCAGGTGCGATAAAAAAATACAACGCTGCTGCTGCCAACTGCCATCTAGTGGACAGGCTGTGTCCTCCGCCACCCTATTGCCGGGGTCTGGCATCCTGTGACTCTGGCCTCTTCCTGAAAGTCTAAGTGACCATGAGAGGTCAACTCTTTTTTTCATCTTCCTTTACATTGTTTTTTTTCTTTTTAATTTTTTTTAAATTTTATTTATTATTTTTATTCTTGTTTCAGAAACTTTGTTTGTTCATTCACTCATTTTTTTGGCCGGCTCAGCCCGCCCCCCAGAGGGCAGGGCTGGCGCAGCATGTGGGGCTGAGGATTGAACCGTGGTCCCTGAAGCCTCCCAAGCTTTCCCAAGCAGGCACTTTAGACCACTAAGCCATCCCGCCAGGCCCCCTTCCTTTACGTTTTATTTACCATATGCATTAATACAGCCAGTACTAGAGACAGACTTATTTATTTTTAAATGTATTTAGTACAGGGTCTACAGGGTCTCACTCCACAGATCTGGTATGTAGCAAGTCTCCTATTTTCAGCCTCCCAAGTGCTGGGATTATAGGGCGCGCCATCATGCCCAGTCTCAGTCGCTGTCTCGGTGAGCCCCAGGGGCGGGTCCCACCCTAATTGAGCCCCAGTCCCTGCGTCTCCCTAAACAGGCGCTTTAATCTGCTTGAGCTGTCTGGCCAGCCCTAGAGAAAGGCTTTTATTTATTTATTTTATTTTTTATTATTTTATTTTATTTATTTTATTTTGTCTTTTTGAGACAGGGTCTCACTGTGCAGTTGAGGCTGGCCTTGAGCTCACTTTTGTAGCCCAGGCTGGTCTCGAACTCGCACCAATCCTCCTGCCTCAGCCTCCCGAGTGCTGGGATTACAGGCGTGCACCACCATGCCCGGCTAGAGAGGCTTTTTTCTTTTTTAAACATTTTTTATTACTTTTAATAAAAATAACAATATGATAGTTTCAAAATACATAAGTAGTACATTGGCAATAATTGACACATTGCACACTGTTGTCCTTATAGTAGTTATACAGAGCACAGGGTGTAGACATGATAAATTTTCTAATTGATATTGGTAAGGAAAGAAACATAGAAAAAAAATTCTTCTCTTTCAATTGAGAGGAAGTAGTTGTATACATAAGTCCTGTGTTCCATAATTGCGTTGGGTTACCAGTGAAACTGGCTATCTTGGAGGCTGATTTAAGCCTCCTACAGCTCATCATAGTAATCTAGCTCTACCTTTTATGCCTCATAGTTAAGCTTTTCTGCTGGGTGATCAAGGGTAAGTTAAAACAAGACATGTATAACAAAAAATTCATCTTTTGTATCTTCCAAGGTCAAATCCCCTCAGGATTAACTTTGGAACCATGTATAGTGCTTTGTAAAACTGCTGTCAGTGTCAGCCTTTGGGACAGGTCATGGCCATTGCTTGACCAGCTTGCTTTCTGTGAAAGCCTGAGAGAATGTTTTTTCTCTAGGTAACTCTCCTTAGACACACCATACTTGATTTATCCCTTTCCTCTGCGGTCCCATAATCTCCTTGACCAGAACATTTGGGACACCACTGAGTTATAGGATGTTACAGCACAGGTTTAGAGAAAGGCTTTTAATGATGCAAAGCTTAACACTTAAAATGATGCTTGCTTCCTCCATCTGCCTCAATTCAGACATCATTCGTCTTCATATAAGGTGACTCTAGAACATCAGTTTCTTTATAGTGTTAGAAGAGAGTCTCTGTCGTATAACTTAAAATAATTTCATAGAGTGTTACACAATCATACTATAATACCATCATGCAGAGTTCCCCAAGTGAGCACATTTATCTGATATTAACACTAAAGCCAATTATTATTTAGACGTTACAATAAATCAAACCATAAAACCCTAGAATTTAGTTTTAAGAATGTTTATGCAGAGCTCTAAGCATGCGGGTACTTCATGATCACTTAAGTGAAGCAGGAGATGGAAACTCTGTCAATGTGACCGAGGGGAATTTTTCACTCATTCCATGTATCTCTGTAGTTGTTTGACAACAGTTTTAAGGGCAGGAACTCTTCTTTTTACATTATAGACAAGGGGGTGGAGTGCCTTTAAGACCAGCTCATCAAATGTAACCTTAAGTCTTCTTGAAATCTCTCCTTTTGGAAGTACAATTTATCACTTCTTCATATTCCACTAAACTTCTGTGAGTATTTTCAGTTATTGGGACCCATTAGTCAAGAAGCAAGTCTTTTTTTTTTTGAATTGGGAATTGAATTCAAACTCTCATGCTTGCCAGGCAAGCACCCCCACTGAGCTGTATCAGCCCAAGAAGCAACTCTTATTCATCTTTACTTCTCCATCTCTCTGACACTTGCTGGTTCTTGAGGAATGTTAAGTGAACTGTCTTAGTTACTCTTCTCTCATTGCTGGGACAAATACCCGACCCTTAAAATGAGGGAAGGAAAGATTTATTTAGCTCACAGTTACTGGAGGTTTCAGTTTGTATTCAGCTGGCTCCAAGGCAGAGAGGCACATGGTAAGGGGCAACCTTTCATGGTGGCAGCCAAGAGCAAGAGAGCAAGGGCGAGAGCTAACGGCAGCTAACTTCTCCTTCCTTACATTGAAATGCAAATCACCTGCCCCAGGGGAGGTCCAGCACCCACACCTGCAATAATCAATTACAAATTTTTTCAGAAGCTGCTCCATGACTCCATGAGGCTTTGTGGGGGACACCTATACACAAACCATAACATGAACAAAGAAACGAATGAAAGGTACAAATATGCTGAGGCTGATGGATGAATTTAGGTTGATAGCTGCTGGTAGAAGACACAGGAGACATCCTGTGGAAAAGATCACAAGTTCATACAGATACTGGATCACAAAATGTCAAAATTCATTTCAAGAGAAGTTTCCACCTTGGGCTACGTGATCAGTAGCATCAGTGGGAAGCATAGAGGAGAATTAGTTCATAATGAGGAAGCATCTTCTTTTCTATACTGTCTACTGTTGGGGATGTCGACACAGGGGACCTATCTGTTATATTGGAGTCATATTTTGATTTTTGAGAATATTGTCTGGGTGGTGAAGATCGTCTTGATTATATAGCTTCTCCAAGCTTCTCCAAATTTCAAGATGGGAATTTTTGAGATTCCTGAACTTTTTTGAACACATTCTCCCATTATAAATCTTTCCAGCAAAGTATCCCAGAATACAAGCAAATGTAAGTTTAGAGATAGATCCAAACCTAGATGACTTGAAATAATTACTGTACAGTACTACTGGTAATTAGTCCTTGAGTAAGCAACATATATGTCTTCCCCAAAAGCACAGATCTGAAGCAAAGGTACCCATCATTGTGTTGTGGGAGCGTTTTCCTTCCTTCCTGTGTTGGAATGCAGTCAGCCCTTAGGAGGGGACTCGCTCTTGGAACTTCTGCATTCGTCAGAAAATCTGCCTTCCCATTCATCTTTCCTGTGTCAGGAAATGTCAACACTCACAAGGTCAATGTTTCGAAGCAGTTCAGGATAGCTGAACTAGACATTTGTGGAAGAAGACTTCCAGACCTGCTTCAGAAAGTGGCAAGGAGAATGGCCTAAGTATGTTTGAAGTGAGGGTGAGGTTTTTTTTGGGAGTTTTTGACCCTGTGTCTCTTACTCTGTAACATGTTGGGGCCTTAGAAATTCTTCAGTGGGACCCCGAAACAATGGATCAGCCACGCTGGGAAAATTTTGGGAACAAAAGCTTTGGCTTCTTTACAAATGTTTTCTACTTCCCCTGAAGATGGTCAGCTGGGTTAGGTGTCTTTTGATGTGCTCAGATGTTGTATCTGCTTTTGTCAGAGTCCTGTCAATGCTGTTAACTGTTGTTAGTAGGGTCTGGTGCTGAGGAGGGACAAGAGAACCATGGGACCTGGGGCCTAGGATTGCGTCAGTTGTACTAGTGCTATGACAAATGAGTCTGATGCAACTTGTTAGAAACCAAGGGAAAACAGGTCTCTCTCAAGATACTGGGCTGCAGAAGTCGAGGAACCAATGTTTTCCAGGCCCTGGGGCCAAAGGTGTTTGTAGGAGACGTTTGTCATCACCAGAGCATGTGTAGCTGGAAGGAGGAGACTGCAGGTAGAAGAAATGGGGCCAGTGGACAGGCAGGGAACTCAGCAGGCAGATGGAACCCCAAGAAGGGATGCTGGGGAAGATGGAGGGTGCTGCCTCTTGGATCCTGGGTATCTCCCATTTTTTAAAGGCTGAATCCCAGCCTGTGTTCTCTGAGGGTGATGGATGTTCTAGAAAGGGCCTCGAGGAGCTTTAAGATGAGTGGGGTACCTCCTTGGAGAGGACTGGGGGACCCCATCTCATCTTCTTTCAAGATGAATGCTGCTGTAGATGTGCTCCTTCCAGGCAGTGCTGTTCACCAGCCACTCCACTGTCTGTCAGAGCTCTAATAGCAGCAGGTCCCTGTCTTGCCTACAGGAAGCTCTAAAATGGAACTTTGAGACTTCTCTTTTTAACTTATCTTGGTATTAAATAACAGAAAACACAGAAATGCTCGATTGGGCCAAGCCTATAATTGAGTATCAGGTCCTCTACTTGGAAGAGTTTATTATTTCAGTTACCAAGCCACAAGCTTTCTTTCTTGAAAATTTTACTGGCAGTGCAGACTTTTAAATGTAAGAGCACTATAAAGGCTCAAAGGTGAGTTCTGCAGATAAACTGCTAAAGCCACGGATCGATCTCCATGGATTTCATTGAAAATGTTTTTAAGTCAAGCAAAAGCTAATATGTGAGGAGATGGTAGAGGGTAAAAAGTGAAGTTAGGAATACCATACCTAGTTCTGACACTGAAAATTTTCATAGAAATGATTTATTCTCCAGCTACTTCCAAGGAGGATATTGGCTGAGTGATAATAAAACTGTACTATGACCAAGGGAGGTGAAATTGACACAAAAACAGAAAACTCACGAAGCATGTTCAGGGAGATCATTATACCAGCAACCAGAAAGGAAAAGACTATAATTAGACAAAACATTTGGCTGATTTAGAGATTTATAATCAGACCTTTTCATCCACTCTCATCCCCTCCTCCACCTCCACCCCCAGCAATCTGCAACTGCAGTCACTGCACGCTCGCTCAGGCTGTGTTTAGCCCAGTGCAGCCAAGCAGCAAGGAAGATGCCATGTTCCACAGGGGCCACAGGCTCTGGGAAGCAGGGGGCCCTCCAGCCCCTGCCACAGTCCCTCCCAGGGGAAGAGCCCTCTACTCTGGCACCTGGGAGGGTACAGGCAGCACAGTCTGCATATGCGGGGCTAAGTGGCTGTCCAGGGATGGCTCTAGGAATCCAGACAGCAGCCTGTGGCTGGGAAGCCTCTGTAGACAGGGACTTGAATGGGAACTGTAGAGAATCTGGCTTTCATAAAGGAACTTGGGTGAGGACAGGACAGTTGATAGGTAGTGGTGGTGGCAGAATTGTCAACTTAAGTGACACACAGCCATGAGACAAACTCACGGTTGTATACATAAAAGGCATGGCTGAGGTGGGATGGGAGGCAGATGATTTACTGAGCACACAGTGTCCCAGGAATGGTTTCTTTTTCTTCTTTTTTTTTTTTTTTTTGTCTTTTTGAGACAGGGTCTTGCTGTACAGTTCAGGCTAGCCTTGAGCTCACTTTTGTAGGCCAGGCTGGTCTCAGAACTTGCACTGATCCTCCTGCCTCAGCCTCCTGTGCTGAGATTACAGGCGTGCACCACCACACCCGGCCTCCCAGGAATGGTTAACAGGCAAATTATTTTGGATTGAGGACCCATGAAGGCCCTGGAGTGTGGGAAAGCTTAGTCCAGAGGCACTTTGGAAGGAGTTGATTAGGCTGGGAGCTGCTCGGAGGGGTCCCTGTAAGAACTGTAGGCGACCCTAGGTTATCTCAGACCCAGGGTTAAGTGAAGTCAGACATACAGGCTTAAAGGTTGAACGGCCCTATATATAGTGCAAAGTGACAGACAGTAAGAAAAAAAGAAAAATGTTGCAATTCTGCATGGACAATGTAACTCTTAATGTGTGTTTTTAATCCTTTTTGGTCTGTTAATCTCACTATTAATCTGTATTTACAACTAATTTGCTAAGAATTTATAAAATAATCTGGGTGTTGTGATTCACGCCTGTAATTCCAGAACTTGGGTGAGGCAGGATTGCTGAGACTGAGGCCAGCCTGGGCTACACCGTAAGACCCTGTCTCAAAAACATAAATAAGGGCTGGGGAGATAGCTCAGTAGCTTAACCACCTGCTTGGTAAACACAAAGTCCCAAGTTTGAACCCCAATGTGAGGAAACCAAAAAAAAAGGAATGTGATGCTTGTGGGGGGTACAGAGGGAATGAAAAGGAGAAAATTATTGAGATGTGTTATACATATGTACCAATTCTTTACAATGAACGTAATCATTACATAATGTCCTAATATTAATTACAATATGTCCTAATAAAATATATAATAAAATAACTGACTTGGGGTAAGATGGGACGACCTGAGTTAGAGTGGCAAAAATGGAAACAACAGAAAAATGTGAGTTCAGGAGAAGTTAAAGTACTGAGCAACTGAGTGTGTAGAGGGGGCGGGATGTCAGAAGCACCAAGGTTAAAGCTTTGGTGACTGATAGCATTGAGTACAACCGTTTAATTAGACATTCTATAAGGCATGTCAGACACTAGATACCAAAGCACTGCACTTTCAGAGGAAGGGATCCATCTTCAAAAGATGTCTTTTCTAGCCTTAAATACCACCAGAGAAGTAGATATTTTTGATTAAACGATTCTCAAGATTTAGAAAATCCTTTTGCAGAGATTCAAAGTGTGGAACATATGGGACTTTCCTACACTTCGTCTTTAGCTTTTCCATCTGTGAGGTAATATGCAGCTAATTTTAAACATCCGAAAGAAGAAAGATTATATCATTCCTTTTCTTCTATAAGAAAGTTCATCTTTTTTTCCCCCACTGGCAAGTTTTTCCCCCCTACTGGCAAGTTTTTTTAAAAAAATTATTCTTCTGTAGTTAAAACAGTCCAAGTGAAATTGATCAGTAACAGTGGACTGGCAGAAATAAGGACTAGTGTATGCTCAATATTCCTATTTCACCTAAACACTAGTAGCTGTGAAAGTTTGCTCTAGAGTCAATTGAAAGGATTGTTTTCCTCTCTAAAACACATGGGAAGCTGGGCATGGTGGCACATATCCTGTAATCCCAGCACTGGGGAGGCTGAGGCAGGAGGATTAGCATGAGTTTGACACCAGCTTGGGCTACAAAAGTGAGCTCAAGGCCAGCCTGAACTGCATTGTGAGACTTTGTCTCAAAACAAAAACAAAAAACATGGGAAATCATACTGTTGGCAGGCCGGTGAGTTCCTGTGTGGTACCTGTATTTGAGGAAGATCACACCAACCAGCCAGTTGAGCAAGCTCTAATATCCTCAGGTATGTATGCGGCACCAGAATTAGGTTTCTAGAGACCACCTAAGAATTTCAAAACACACTGATGTTACTACCCAAGGGATGCTTAAAATGTCAGAAGTTACCAGGAGGCATTTCATGTTTTTTTAATTTAAAAAAATTACAATCTTCCAGAGTTCAAAACTTCCCAGATTTTCAGCAATGGTCAAGGCAGTCTCTCTTAAAGTAAATGGCTGGTTTTCAATTGCCAAGGCTGCTGTGGTGTTTTGGAAACCCATACAGAGTCCCAGAACCACCAGTGGGTACCAAAATCCAAGGAAGCAAGTATTGACATTGAAGTAGGTATTATAAGTGACCTGGAGACGACTGCAAACACTTGGCAGGCTGTGCGTACATTATGTGCAAATCCTTTGTATTCTGTAAAAGAAACTGGAGCTTTTGCAGATTCTGGCATTTGTGGGGGATTCTGGAATCAACTCTGCCTTGGACCCTGAGGGATAACTAAAATACACAAAGAGAATTAATCATTATACGGGGTGTTTGCTTAAAGTACTTTCATTTTAGCCAATATTTTATACTATTTTAAAAAGGCATATGTACATATTTATCATTAAAACTTACCACTGTCATCTAATTTACTCTATTTAATAAACAACATTTATTTTCTCAGGACAACAAAAAGAGCACACAGGCTACAATCTCTGAAGTAGTCAAAGCCTTCAAATCCTGAAGTATCCCTGCCTGAATTCTCTTGCCCTCAGGCCTATTCACAGAAGAAATAGTATCTAGGTTCAGTTTATCTGCGCAAATGCCAAGAGGTGTGGATGCTCATGATGCTGATAGGGGTTGGGTGGAAAACACCTATCAGGATTTTTAGCCTCAAAACCCCATTTCTGCTTGCTGCCCCTTGTTCTTGCAGGCCCAGGGTGGCAAAGAAACAGAAAGTGATAGTGGGAAAAAGGAAGTTATCCCAAAATACTTCAGCCAGTGAATGGATAGACTGATACAGCCATGAACTATCAGCAATAAATGAAAATTATCAATAACCCAGCAATGTGAATTTCAGAAGCCCCTGCCAAGGGAAGAAAACCTCATCAAAACTACAAACAACTGGATTCTACTTATGCATCATACAGGGAAAGGCCATCAGAGACCGTAGGCTTGGGGGTGTGAGTACTGGCTACCTTGGATGAGTCTGAATTTGACATGAGGAAATGGTTGTACATTGTTTATAGAGGGGCTTGTGACTATATGCATGCCTTCTCATATCTATACCTGAGTGAATCTTGCTGCAGCCAAATTTCAAGAACAATGTAAGGCTATTGGTTTTCTCTGGGATAAGCAGCTGACTAGGAGGAAGTTGTTGGCTTGTCTTTATTTTGAGCTTTGTGACTGACTGAACACTTACTAGTTTATAAAAAGGTGTACATACACTTACACATTACATGTTGCCTTTTTTATTTTTTTTTTGGGGGGGGTTAAGAGCAGAATAGATTTACTGGGTGAAAGCTCCTGCCCAAGAGGGACAGGAGCGGGGGGGGGGGGGTGTGTGTCCCAAGTGAGTTGTCTCCAACGTTGTCTTTTTCTTGTTGCTGAGACAAAATACCTGATACCCAAAGTGAAGGGAGGATAGTTTATTTGGCTCATGGTTTGTAGAAGTTTTACAAATAGTTGGCTGGCTCCAAGGCACGGTGGAATGACAGACGGGCACTACAGAGGAGACAAACGCTTGATGGTGGGCAGAAGGTAGCAAAGCAAGGGGCAGGACAAGCCTCTTTCTGTCCCTCATATTGTATTCAAGCTACTGGGATTAGGATGGTACTGGATGAATCAGGGGCCCATTTAGTAACTACCCACACTAAATCCTCAGAATGTATCATGAATCAATCACACATGTAGATCTAACCACCTCTGAAAAAGCCCCGGTGATGACTGCATGAGGTGGCGGTGAGGGGGGCATCTAGACACAAGCCATGATGTATGGTTATGCCATACCTCAAGAAAAAGTAGAACAGAAACCCTAACCTTGACCCTTCTCTGGGGCATTCTTTCTGAGGCACCAGGACAGTATGGGCGCATCTATGGGACATGTGTTACACAAAGCTCTAAAGGTTCAACATCACTGAACTAGGAAAATCATAGTGTGAAACTCTCCCTGGTGGTTTGGTACCTGTCCCCAAGTAACTACTTTTCCTTCTCAAAGAGTTAATTCTTTTTCACAACGTTGTTCAGCAAATAGGGTTTATTATTTTGCCAGCTCTTAGCCATATTTAAAGAGGAATGGAAAGTCATTGAGAAAATACTAAGCAGTCAAACTGAATAACAGAAACTATGGGTGACTTAAGTATTATTTTCTTCCTCTACTGTCTTTGTCCTGTTATAGACTCTTAGTGTTCCAGAGAACTGCCAGAGACTGTTGGGTGAAGAACTTATAGACACTAGGGCAGTTATGAAGCTGAGATGTCTTCCAGTTGCATGTTTGGAGTTAAGGTGGCTGACAATTCATAGCAACAGCTCACAGCATACAACCAATTGGGATCTTCAGAATAAGCACTCAGTAAACTGTGATTAGAGGGACTGAACTCTAAGTAATTTCCTAGCTAACATCTACAGAAGGGAAGTTCTCCACATGCAAGGAAGAATAGTGAACCTTAATCTCACCAAATATAATACACTCCAGAGTCAGACAAATGGGTATTTAATGTCAAGTATCAGAAGATGTGACTGGTGTTTTGTATACACCACTTAAACCTTTTAACAATTCTGCAGCACATTCTAATCTAATTTCAACTACCCTGAAAATACCGATCAGCACAATTCTAGGCTTCTCCCTACAAAGGAAAAAAGAACCAACTCTTGGCATGTACTATGTGTTAGTTCCCAGTTTATAATCTCACAACTTTTCAAGATGTCTCCACTTTAGAGAAGTACACAGCAAGGGTGACTTGTTCAAGGTTATGCAACAGCAAAGTGGCAGAGCTGCTGTTCAGACCCAGCTAATGCCACAGCCCAGTCTTATGCTACAGCACACTGCTGCCTGAGCCAGCAGTCAACACCCAATGTTTCTCTGATATATTTCAAAATGCAAATCCCTAAATGAAATATCATAAATTTTGATTATTTTTTCTTCAGTAATTCAAGTCTCTGGGATTAAACAGCCCATCATTTCTTGGGGAGCCACCGAAAGTCACAAACAGGAAAACAGTAAACATGTAGCTACATTTTTTTAGGTGTTTTTCTGCCAATTTAAGGACACTAAGATGCATATAAAAACATGAAATATTTCATAAGCATATAAAATTGTACTCTTAATTTCCTGTACATCAGAGTAGTGGACATTTTTCCTAATGCACACTGTCCAAATTTTGGTTCTAAAGAGGTACCTTTCTTGTATGTTACTGTTGACAGCACCAGGCTAAGTTGTTTCCTGGTCTCCTGGTCTTTTTTTTTTTTTTGTACTGGGGACTGAACTTGGGACCTTATGTTTGCCAGATAGGTGCTCATGCCATTGAACCATCTCCCTGGCTTCTAATCTTTCCTACTATGATAAGAATGCCTTACTCTGTGTCTGTCCTAATTGTGTGACCAGTCAAAGGCCTGTACCTAAATCTCTTTTGTGAGTAGAAGGTATGGTAATTTGTCATAAGCCTTGCACATAAACAGCTGAAGAAGAGGGAGTGGAGTACACTGGAGAATGTATGCCTGAGACAGAGCCTTGGATCTGAATACACGGTATCATCACTTATTAAGTCATCTCAGGCAAGGTATCTCTCTTAAGCATTGGAGCAGAGCTGGTACCAATTCACTCTATTATTCAAAACTAAGCTATCCTACACAGGTACTAAAGTGGCCACTGCATAGTATTTAGTAATTCATAAATTCATTAATAGCTATCATTTAGAACACAGAAGTATTTTCTTACCCAAGAAAACAATCACTTAATAAAGATACTCAAGCTTGGTGTGGTGGTATACACCTATAATCTCAGTGGTCTGTGAAGCTTAGGTAGGAGGATCACAAGTTTGAGACTGGCCTATGCAACTTAGTGAGAACATATGTCAAAACACAAACCAGGGGCCCGGTGGGATGGCTCGGCGGTCTAAAGTGCCTGCTTGGGAAAGCTTGGGCAGCTGCAAGGACCGTGGTTCGATCCCCGGCACCACATGCTGCACCAGCCCTGCTCTCAGGGCAGGCTGAGCCGGCCATAAAAATGAGTGAATAAATAAACAAAGGTTCTGAGACAAGAAAAAACAAAAAAATGAATAAAAAACAAAAACAAAAACAAAAAACAAAATACAAACCAAAAAAGGGTGTAGATTGTAAGATGTAGCTCTGTAGAAAGGCCCTGGGTTTAACACCCAGTTAAAAAACAAATATCCCCCCAAATCCAGAAAGCAATGTACCACAGATTTTTAACACATAAACAGAATCATTTTATAATTTGTTGATATTTACAACACATGACTACTTGGTAAATACTCCAAAATACCTCATTAGGCAATTTTTGGAGCACTTGAGATTTTCTAATTCTCTTCTAGAGTGTTTACACTTGGAAACAATCTTCTACACTTACTGTGAGAGCTATAATACAATGCCAAGTGGTTACTGAATTCAAGCTATAAATTATATAATGTTCCAAACTGTTTCAAGAAAACATTAGCTTGTAAAATAAATTTTTTTTTCAAAATTCAAGACACAATTAACATGGATTTTACAATAAAGTTTATTAGCTGTTCTCCTCTTTCTCATAAATGGAATGGATAATGTTCATTATTCTTTATAAACCAGTATTCATTTAAGAAATTTTAATGAGGTTGTCCAAAAAACCACATATTTAATAAACAACTCCAAAGAGCAATGAGAAGCCAAATGATAATTATTAATTAAAGGGACCAGAGAATTGTTTTCTGAACTCATTTCTACCTTTTACTAAAATTTCTTAACATTGCTCACCATAAAGATCTGTGCAAGCCTAGTGCAGAGCAGCTACAAGAGATGAGGGCAGCTGAGGGGAAACTTGCACAGAGAAGGGGTTTTCACCCAGCTTCTGTTAAGGAAAGGAGGAGGAGGAGGAGGAGGAGGAGGAAAGGCAGAGGACCAAAATCAAACCCAAGGACAAGAACAATAATGACAAAAAAGTCAAGAATCTTTTGAAAAATTCTGTTGAAAAGAGGAGAACATGCTCATTCTTTTACTTGCAATCTAATGACTAGAGGATTCTCCTCACAACCACCATACCCTCTGCCCTGTGTTCAGTTCACAGATTAAAGATCTCATCAATATTTAACTTAAAAACCAAACAAAAATGAGTAGGTGGCAAAAGAAAAAATATACTTTAAATATATGTTTGTGTGTATGCAACTATGTAAAGAAAATAATTCCATAGTTACAGAGTTTAAAGAAAGTTATATATATATTTATATATATATATATTTTATTATAACAAAATAGGCAGTTATTGTGGGTAAAATATTCATTAAAATCTGATCCCTAAGAATACATTTAAAATTTTAGGCTATGAATTGGACTCCTTTTCCACTGGCATTATGATTACTACATCGCCATTGTCCTGTCTCTTCTGTCTGCATTTATGTCTATAAAATTTTCTCAACCGTCAGTGTAAAAGGTGAGCTCTCTACCATGTCAACATGATCTTAGTTCTGGAAATGAGATGATCAGTATGTATGAACAACTTTTGTGACACACAATAAACAGTGTTGCCCAAATAGATTAAAAACATTTGAACACTGCTATTCCTAACTAATGTATCGGGGTGGAAAATCTCAATGAAAGACTTAAAACTATGAAAAATGAATATCCTTTGTGAAATTATGATAGGACAGACATCAATTTTGAAATAAAAGAAATTTTTCTTATTTGCCTATAATGAAATAATTCTTTTGATACAGAAGTCAATTGGGAAAAGGACTTGAGAGCTAACACTGGCCAAACCATGCTATTAAAGTTAAGCGTGCATAATTGCTCAAAGTCTACTAAATCACTGGGTAAAACCACTTTTCTTTCATTTATACTAAAATTTCAAAAGGATGTATATAAAGCTATTCTGAAAATCTCTTAAAAGTTACTTTCCCTTAAACATTAAGGAATTTTACCACAATTTCTGCATCTCCCCAGACCCTTAACAGCTGGTCAGGCCATCTATCTTCAGTTCAGGAAAACAGCCATGAACCATAGTGATGTAGAATAGTATGGATGATACAATGTGAAGGAGAAAGTAGATGTCAAAAATAAGCACAAGTGGAGACCATGATGGGTGAGAGATGATTCAACGTGAATGGAGTACACTAAAGACAGACTCCAAAAAGAAAAAGTAAGACGTAATGAAGAAAATGAGACTGTGGAAAAGAGAAACAGAGAAACATCAGTCCTCATAGCTTTTCTTTTGCTGGAACCCAGATGTAAGGACCAGACTGCTCTTCTATGATTTGCTTCACTTGGTTGTAAATGTCTTCCAGCGTATCCCCCTGTACAATAGCTGCAACAAGAGAAAGAAAACCAGAAACCTCTATGAATTGTCTATCACTGCAAGCAATTATTAGTGAAGTAGCAGATGCTGAAACAAAAGTTACTCATCTTGGAAGAGTTATCTCTTATCTATGGTTTGCTTAGTGACATTAATTATTTGTGTAATGTGAAAAATTATAAAAATATAAAAAATGAGAGGTGGTTATGCTCCTTTGTTTACTGTTTGTTTTATCATATGAGTACTAGCTTCACTCATCCATTCATTTGGAAGTACTGGGGACTAAACATAGGGTCTTGAACATGCTTTATACACTACCACTGAGGCTACTCTCAGCCCTTGACTTCATTTTTTAAATTTTTATCTGTTTTTGTTTTTTTGAGACAATGTCTCAGTATCTCAGACTCTTTCAGGGTGATTCTCCTCCCTCAGCCCCAAGTGCAGGGATTATAGGCATGTGCCACCATGCTGGCTTTATGCTTTTAAAACAAACTGTTATTTCCTTAACTTTCCTGATTTCTTTATAGTGTACAGAGAAAAAGCAAAGTGGGTCCAGAGCTGAAGAGGGCAAGCATGGCTACTTTTCTGTTTTGTTTTTGGTGGCTTGATCTTAGAGGGAAAGAGCTGGTTATAGACTGGTACTTTTTCTAGCATGCTACTGTGTCCAGGTAGTGGTGTAGAAGGAAACTGAGATACAAAATTAAGCCTGGGAGGCTAGAAACTTAAAATAAATGTTACATAGTTCATCTGTAGTCTAAAATAATGTAGAAATTAAAAAAATTCTAACAATTACAAAGAGTCAATTATCTGGGAATACTTCAGAGTCCCCAAGGATGGAGAGGAGTAGGGCTAAGTTAATAAAACAAACAATAATAAAAAACAAATCTTATGAGAAAGCACTAAGCATTAGTAACTTAAAAAAATTTATGCATCAATGAAATAATTCAAAATTATGTGAGATAAATCATCAAAATACCAAATGATGCTCCATGACTTTGGAAGAACATCATAGATACAGATTTTCATGATCTCAAATACCTAGAATTAAGCCGGGCGTGGTGGCGCATGCCTGTAATCCCAGCACTCGGGAGGCTGAGGCAGGAGGATCAGTGTGAGTTTGAGACCAGCATGGGCTACAAAAGTGAGCTCAAGGACAGCCTGAACTGCATAGTGAGACCCTGTCTCAAAAAGACAAAAAACAAAACAAAACAAAACAAAACAAACAAACAAACAAACGAACCCCACAAAACCAAAAACCAAAAAACCTAGACTTAAACTCCAAGTGGAGATTCTAAGTAAAACTATCTGTTTGGTGACTGAGATCTAAACAGTATGGGGCTAGAGGAATAGTTCAATATAGAGTGCCTGCCTACCATGTGTAAAGCGTTGGATTCAACTTTCCCTTTAGGATTGAAGTGGAAAAACAAAACAAAACCAAAGAAAAACTACATGGATGTGCAATGGATAGGAAGGGCTTATAACATGTAGTAATGCTTTACTAATCAAAAACTTAAAGAATATGTAACTGAATCATGAACATTCACATTTAGAGTGAAGTAAAGACATACATGAACCAGAGTAGAATGGGTAAGGGACCTGGGAAATGTTAGTCAACAGGTACAATCTTCTAGTTCTAAGAAAAGTTCTGGGGGGCCTGGGGAGGTAGCCTGGCAGGCTAAGCTCCTGCCTGGCAAGCACAAGGACCTGGGTTTGATCCGTGACACTGCATGCTGTGTTGACCCCAGAATTGGGTTTCGGGTGTGCTGTGCTGGCCCCTAAAATAAGGCACACCTGTAAGCCCAGTGCTGGGGAAGCTGAGACACATGGATCACTGTGAGTTTGAGCTGCATAGTGTGACCCTGTACCAAATAAAAAATAAGTGACTTTAAAAAGTTCTGGGGAACTAATGGTAATCTGCAATAATTGTGTGGTGAGAGATGTGTTATATGATTGTGTTAATATGCTATGTATAAGCTTATCAACTCATACTCTACAGTTCAAATATAAAAAATTATTAATTATATCTCAATATAGCTGGAAAGAAATGAATCAAAATTTATTAAAGATAATAGTATTTCATATTTGAAATCAAATCTACTTTGACTATTATTTTCCCTCTGGTCAAGTGTGAACTCACCTCTATGCATGCAGGCAACAACCTAAGAAACACTAAATTTCAAGATTCCCTGGGCTGGGAAGACAGCTCTGTGGCACAAGTACCTGCCTGGCAAGTGCAAGGTTGTGAGTTCAAACCCCAGACCCACAGAAAAAAAAAAAAAAAAGTCCCCATTTATCACAGCCTAGGCTTGATGATTTTCCCACAAAACAACATCACAGAACTTAACAGTTTATTCTGAAAACTTTACTACTAGTTGTTACCAGAGAGGTAGAAAAGTCCAAAATATTTGAAGGGATAGGTTCAAGTGGCTTCAGAGCCACATTCTATTATAAATGACACTTCCACACATGGTACCAACCTGTGAAATGTTCAGTAAATTCCTGTTCCAGTTTCATGGCTCTCTCAAATGTTTTCTTAGCTTGTTCTTCTGTTAGACGTTTATTCATTTCCCTATGCAAATAAATTCAGAAACTGATAGTTACCATATTATAATCTTTTTAAAAAACATGGAAGACATAAAATATAAAATCATAGAGAACTGAACTATGAACATGAATGTCATTATGAACAGACTTAGCCACTGAGTATGTGCCTTATATTGAAACAACAACAACAACAACAAAATTCAAATGAAGCAAAGTAGTCCTCAAATTCTCTAAGGATTAATTTATAAATCTTGATTAATGAAAACCTCTTAAGATTGAGATTTATCTACTAGTTTAGAGAAAATAAAGGATGTATGTGAATGTTATTAACACTATGAAAAGATAATTAGAAAATACAGACAGAGGAAAATACTACAAAAGAAATAACCTGGTTTCTTTACAAAGTAAAGGGTAGGGAGAATAAGTGAAGGGTAGGGAGAATAAGTAGGGAAAATCTGTAGATTAAAAACTTAATGAACTGCTGGGCGTGGTGGCGCATGCCTGTAATCCCAGCATTTAGAGGAGGCTGAGGCAGGAGGATCATTGCAAGTTCGAGACCAGCCTGGCTTACAAAAGTGAGCTCAAGGCCAGCCTGAACTGCATCGCAAGACCCTGTCTCAAAAAAGACAAAAAAACCCCAAACCAAACCAAAACAAAACAAAACAAAAAAACCCCAAAACTTAATGAACTGTCATGAATAAACCTTATCTGGACTTTGTGAAATGAATGCATTACAAAATCAAACCTAGCTGGGTGTGGTGGTGCACGCTCATAATCCCAGCACTCAGGAGGCTGAGGCAGATTATTAAGATCAGGCAACCTAGGCTACAAAGTGAGTTCAAGGTTAGCCTGAAATGCATAGTGAAATTTTGTCTCAAAAAGACAAACTTATGAAATAATCAGGAAACCCTGATTACTTGATGGTATCAAATCATTTTATACATGGGAATGACAGTAGAGATAGTTTATTTTTTTTATTACTTTATTTATGTTATGGCCAGCTCAGCCTGCCTGGGAGTGGAGCTGGCACAGCATGTGGTGCTGGGTATTAAACTGTGGTCCCTGTGGTTGCTGAAGCTTGCCTAAGCAGGTGCTTTAGATAGCTGAGCCATCTCGTCAGCCCCAGTAGTGATATTTTAAAATAAGTACCACTCAAATATGTTTTAAATACATAGATGAAATGGTATGTTGAGATTTGTTTCAAAATAATCTGGAGTGGTAGAGTAAGGACGTGGAGAATAGATTAAACAAGAATGTAAACTGGTAAATTTTGTAGCTGGTAAGAAGTACATGAAGTGGGGCCCAGCAGGATGGCTCAGTGGTCTAAAGCACCTACTTAGGAAAGCTTAGGCGGCTGCAGGGACCATGGTTTGATCCCTGGCACCACATGCTGTGCCAGCCCTGCCCTCAGGACAGGCTGAGCTGGCCATAAAAATAAATAAATAAACAAACAAAGTTCTGAAACAATAAAATAAAATAAAATAAAAATTATTTTAAAAAAAGTACATGAAAGTTTGCTCCTAATCTGTGAGGGAAAACTAATATCTCACCATTAAGTATGATATTTTCTTTTGTATAGTTACTATCTAATGTTCTGTAGTACTGTAGCATTCCCTTGAGCATTTCTTCTAGGGTGGATCTAGTGGTAATGAACTTCCTCCTCAGTTTTTCAGTGATTGAGACCGACTTGATTTCTCCCTCTCTGCTGAAGAATAGTTTCACCAGTTATGGGACTTTTGGTTAACACATTTTTCTTCAGTATTTTTAATATACTAACCCACTGTCTTCTGATTGCCAAAGTTTCTGACAACAATTCTTCTGATAACTTATCGGGAAAATCTTGTGTGTATGAGCCAATGATTGCTGCTTTCAAGATTTTTTGTTTTCCAACTGTTTGATTATAATGTGCTATAGGAGGGGTCTTTGAGTTTATTATGCTTAAAAGTTTATTATTAGGGCCCGGCAGGATGGCTCAGTGGTCTAAAGCGCCTGCTTAGGAAAGCTTAGGCGGCTTCAGGGACTGTGGTTTGATCCCTGGCACCACATGCTGTGCCAGCCCTGCCCTCAAGGTAGGCTAAGCCTGCCATAAAAATAAATAAACAAAAGTTCTGAAACAAGAAAAATAAATAAATAAATAAAATATCTTAAAAAAATGTTTATCATTAAATCATTGGATGTTTGCATTTATATCTATCAAAATTGGGAAAAATTTTGACCATTTTAATAAAATAAATAAATAAAAAAATTCTTTTTTAGGGAAAGGTCTACAGGTTGTTCAAGGTCTCACTACCAAATCGGGCTTATAGTGATCTGCCTGTTTACAGTCTTTCAAGAGCTGGGTTTACAGGAGTGCACCACCATGCCTGGTCTTGGTGGTTGGCTCGGCAGCATAGCATGAGTCCTGGGGGTGGAATGTAGGTTCTTGTTCTTGCCAGACAAGAGCTTAGACTCTGAGCTATCTGTACAGCCCATCTGGACTTTCTTTAGAAACTATTTTATTAACTTCTTTTTCCTTTCAATGGACAATACTATTTCTTTTATGCTTTGTATGATTTTTTTTTTTTAATTGAAAACCAGACATTTGAGTCTTACCATGTGAAAATTCTAGAGATCAAACTTTCCCTTTTCCCCAGGGTTTGCTGGTCTATTTAAAATTTATTTACTGGGGCCAGAGAGCTCAGTAGTCTAAAGTGCCTGATTATATAAGCTAAGGCAAGTGCAGGGACTGTGGTTCCATCCCAGACACCACATGCCAAGCCAGTCACCAAAAAAAAAAAAAAGCAAGCAGTGTTTCTGTACTGAGGATTGGCTTGAGGTATAAACTTACTTTCTCAGGCATTTCTGAGACTGTCTTTCCTTAATAATACATAATGACTGTACAGATCTGCCCAGTATATATGGTTATTTCTGAATGTCCTGGGCTGGCCATCAAAAGGCAGAAAAGATGCTGATCCTTTAAATCCTTGGAAGTTTGTTCATTCTTGAGGGCAGGAATGGGCAGTGACAGCTCACTGCCTGTGTTTGTGTACCTCCAAATCAGAAGCAGCAATCCTGTACCACACCACAGATCCCTGGCCTTTGGAGACCAGGGTCCTGCTGCCCACTGTAGGTCTCACAGATGGTATGTGAGGTGCTCAAGGAATATAGGTATGGCTGCCTGTTACAGGGATGAAGGCTGCTACGCCACCAGAAACTGAAGGGAAATCACAAGCTTTTAAAAGACTTCAGTTTCAAAATAATTATCAGAAAGATGCTGCCATATGATTTGTAGATAGAGATGGATGTCTGGTACTATTATCCAGAGATCCTCTTCTGTGATATATACAATTTCTTTTATTATTTTCTCTTTAGTCCTACCACTTCTTTACTTTGTGGTATAGGGAACTGAACTCCATGCCTTGAGTATGCTAAGCTGCTCTTCCATAAATTTACAGCCCTGGTTCTATAAGAAAGCTTTAAATTTGTATAGTTCCCTATCTTTGATTTTTTTTTTTTTTTACTTTAAATCTTTGATTTCTTAATGTTGTTATTTTCTGACAGGTGTGTTAGGTTTCCCCAATGACTTTGGAATTCATTGTTCCCCTAAATAGTTGTCCATTTGTGTTTTACTATTTTGAGACTGTGCTATCCAGTACAAACAACTGGCATATATGTATTTTCCTGATGGAGTATATCCTTATTTTTAATCTCTGGCTTCCCTGCCCCTGGTTTCTTTGCCTGTATTCAAATTTGACTAGGGCTCAATTTTGAGCATGAGAGGCAAGCATATTGGCTAGTGAGACAGCTCAGCAGGCAAGCTTAGGCACAGCGCAGGGACTCAGTTCCTTCCTCTGCACCACATGGGCTGAGCTGGCCACAAAAAAGAGACAGAGACAGAGACAGAGACAGAGACAGAGACAGAGAGACAGATACAGAGACAAGTGCCTTACCATTGAGCTAGAGTCCAGCTCTATATCCTTTATTTTTATTAAATATACTATATCTCTTTAATATTACTTTTCATGTACACTTTGACAGTAATAAAAAGCTAGTCTACTTCTGTTTAATGTTTGTGTGGTGTATTTTTAGGTATTCTTTTATTTTCAACTGTTCCATAGCCTAAAATTTAAAAAGTACCTCAAGAATACAACATAATTATATTTTTTATCTTTTCTGACAAATTTTGTTTTCTAATTAGAACATTTAATCTAGCATTTACCCTGGTAATAGAAAGAAAACAGTCTACTTGCTGAAATATTCGGGTTCACTTACACGCTCCTCCTGTCTATATTGTATGGAACCTATTTGCTTTTTTCTTTTTTTAATTTTTGTTTAGATTTTATTTTTTGCCCTGTATTATACAATAATACATTTTTCTTATTCTCTTAATGGTTCTTAGAGCTTTACCACCCAATTCAGTGGTTACTTAGCTATAAGTAGCTATTTAAAATTCTAATAAATGTATCTTATATTTCAGCAATATCAATGGTAACAGTCACAATTATGGTTAACATCATAAAACATGTACTTAATCCTCATCCACTGGTATGTATACCCTATAAGGTAAATACACATTCTATTATTTTCTCCATTTTATAGATAAACCAAGATACAGGAAAGGTAAATAAATTATTCAACAGCAACTACATTTGTGCTTAGAGATTATATATTAGGCATTTATACTTACATGATATTTTCCATGGATTTGGGCTTAATAAAAATTGATATTGGATAAAGTTGTGCAATTTGTAATCTCTTTATGGCATTTCCAGACACATCGAGGATACAGTGTTTACCCTAAAATAGAAAAACAAAAGAACCAAGTCTTTTCAACTATATCAAAGGTACATTTCCTATAGGTACAAGATCTAGATTAAGACATATTTGGATCCTTTTCACTTTAGAGAAATTATTTCTACTGGCAAACTACAGAGGGAAAAATCAAAACTATGATAATGACTGAATAATCAATCTGTAATTCTCAAATAATTATTACATTTTAAAATGAACAAAAATGCAGTGTAAGACTTATGGCAGTTATAGACTAGTAATTTCTCAAAATGATGACCAACATAGGGTTCCTTCCTTTAATTTTGTTGGAAGAGGTCATTAGTAGAAAGATTCCAAGCTATCATCTCCCCATAACCATAATTTTATAAAAGTATACATGATCAGGGGCTGGGGAGATAGCTTCACGGCACAAGTACCGGCCTGGCAAGTGTTAAGTCATGAGTTTGAACCCGGGTCCCGCAAAACAAAAACAAAATCAAAACAAAACAAAAGTATATATGATCAATAGGGGGCAAAGAATCCTAGAATAATGATAAATCTAAATTGAGGAAATAAGGGCCAGCGGTACAGCTCAGTGGACTAACTGCCTGCTTAGGCAAGCACAGGGACCAAGGTTGCAATCCCAGGTACCACAGGTCTCACCCCCGGGTGAGCTGAGCAGGCAACTGAGGCTGGTGCATGCCTGCAACCCCAGCACTGGCGAGGCTGAAAACAATAGGAGCATTAAGAGTCCAAGCTGTGTAGCAAGACTCTGTACAAAAAAAAAAAAAAAAAGTATGTAAAACCTCATTAGTAATCTTGTCATTTTTCACTTTATGGGGATCATTAACTGGTATTTGGGAACCTGAACTCTGATTTTATTTTATTTTTTAATGTATTTAGTACAGGGCCTATAGGGTCTCACTACACAGATCAGACTCTTCTGCCTTCCAAGGGCTAGGATTATAAGTGTGTGCCACCACACCGAGTCTCAGCTTCTGTCTCAGCAGGTCCTGGGGCAGCAGTGGGGATTGAACCCCAATCCCTTTGTCTGCCTAAGCAGGTGCTTTAATCCACTGAGCCATCTGGCTGCCCTTGAACCCTGATTTTTATTCTATTTTTTATTTTTGCAGGACTGGGGTTCAAACTTGCGACCTTGCACTTGTCAGGAAGGCACTTATGCCTCAGAGCTATCTCCCCAGCCCCTGAACCCTGATTCTTTTTTTTTTTTTTTTT